>JAHWXV010089486.1:0-10837 GCA_024586415.1 Phrixothrix hirtus
TATATCAAAAATAAAGCGAAAACGGACCTATGTTTATATGAACTTTTTGTCTTAAAATCATGCACTGATTAACTCCCTGCAATATTGACATTCAATTATGTAACACTCTGTATGTATGTATGTATATATATATATATATATATATATATATATATAAAACTATATAACTATATAACTATATAACTATATAATGAAGCCAAAATTTATTCTGCGCCAAATAATTGAAGAAATTGAAAATGACGCGCGGCAAAGTGCGACGGAAGATTCAAATATATCAACCAGGTAAATCGAATATTCTACTGAGATACCTAAATCAACAGCGTATTTAATTCTTAAACGAAAGAAACATTATTCATGCAATTACCATATTTGTCAAGGTTTAAGACAAACATATGATGAAAATGGAAGAACATTTTATCAATGGTAATACGACGATTTGTATTGAAAACAATAATTTCATTTTCCAAACTCTGTGGTCGGTTTAAATCAATCTTGACAATAATGACTTCTTTAATAGACCAATATTAGATATTGGGTTATAGAAAACCTCCATAGTACGTGAACCGTGGTTCGTACGTAATTTTGGATTCAATGTTTGATATGACATACTAGGTTCAGAATTAATCGGATCAATAACTTTTGAGGACACATTAACAACGATAACTTACCTCCATCTATTACAGAACACTGTCGTAGACCTTTTAAATGGATTTCCGTTTCCGTCCAAATTACTGCTTAACTCCGCAGATTTTTTCGAATAACGGAAGAGTTGCGTAAAAGGGAATCAAAAGAGTATTAGAATCGTTTTTGAGGAAATCGCAAGAAACTTAAAAGTCGTCAGAATAAAATGGCACTTCCTGTCACTAGATTTTAACTAAATTCTTACTGATGTATGTAGGGAAGGAAGTAAACATAAAATTTCATTTCGCAACGATGCCTAGTTTAGAGATAGGTTGTTCCCAATTAATACTTGATTTTGCGAAATTTATTAGAGAAATCACTTGGTTTATATAAAATACAATTAAGCAGCTAAGAAATATATCAATATTAAAAGAAATCATTGGAGCTGGTTTCAAGAAAATCGCAAAAAACTACGAATTCGGAAAAGATCTAAAAATGACAGAAATAAAGTGACACTTCCGAATATTTGATTTTAACCAAATGCTTGATTTTGTATAGAAATATAGTAATCACTTCAAATATAAATTTTCATTTAGTCACGATTTTTAGTTACATAGTTATTTTATTCACAGACGCACGCACCCACGTGCACACCTACACACACGCATGTACGTGCACATGCCAAGCACACATCAAATTCGAAAAACGTAATATTCACACCAACGGGCATCGAAAACATGTATTTCCGCTAAAAGGTCACTTCAAAAATTTTGCAAGAATACAATACATTTTCCTTTACCTGTATTTCATACAGCGAAAGAGAAAGTAAAATGATTGCGCCTATATGCTTCAGTTCGTTTTTTTCCGTCAAAAATTGTAAGACCCATGAAGCACTTATTGTAAGGTGTTTAATTTTATTTCATTTTTTATGGCTGATACTTTGGGATGCAAAAGATACTTTGACTTCTTGATTTTAATTGTTTCGGTCATTTCGTTATGCCTAGTAGAATTTTAATTAATCTGAACGAGTTCCACCCCCTCTAGCTACTAGGTACATGGTTTTAAATTATTTTCTGTTGAGAAATTCGCCAGCCTCAGTCGGGTTTGAATTGACGTCCTTTAGGCAAAGAGGCATACATGTTTACCACAGCATCAAAGAGGTTGGCTGAATTACGCAGTTGTACGTTTTAATGTTGTATGTAATTTTACGAACATAGAACTCTAGCGGATTATATAACTAATGACATTTATACAAAAATACTCATGTATTTCATAATGATCAATTAATTTTATTCGCGTCATTATGATTTAAATTGTTCTCAAGATAAATAAAATATATAACAAGTAATTATTCTCCTTTTATTATATATATATATATATCAGGCGACCAAATGTTTTATCTGAGCACCTGAATGTTAGGTGCAAAGGTGCAAATAAACTACAAAGTGTAAAAAAACTTTAAAATATTAACAGCATACTAAATTTAATCGTTTCTAAGTATATATGTAGCTATGCATTATATATTCAATTTACATTGTATTTAAGTACTTTAACATCATATTAAATTTAGTATGCTACTAGTTTGTTTATTAATAAGACTGTTATTGTTTTAGTGGCCATAAATAAACAATAAATAAATAAAATATAACTAAACATTTACACCTCACTATTCATAGAATTGTCCTCTAAATTTTAAGTAACTTTTACCTGTGTTAACTACGAATGTAATGGGTTTACTTCTATTACCTTTTCTGGTTCTCAAACCCTACAATAGTTTTATACATGTGGTACTTCTTCCAGATATCTATACATATCTATACATTTTTGGCACATTGTCAAAACATCTTTTTAAGAATATGCAGTTTTTCAATAGGTCCATCATAATCATCTTTACATATTCCCCAAACAAGCTCACTTGCATTGCATTGACGAGTTTAGTGCAAAAGGCTAGGAGCATCGCGACTCTGTTCCCTAACTAAATTGTCCACTATATAATCTATAGGTTTGGTATGTATATTTTCCAAATTTAACAGTTCTGATTTTAACGCTTTTTCAAGAAACTTGATATTTTGTTTGTTTAACCAGTTGAAGGAATTTCGTCTTTACCAGTATTTGATGGGTGGGGATATACGACAACCTAATAATAGAAAGAGTCTCAAAAATTATTACCGAGCGTCCTTTTAAATTTGAAAGCAGTTTTTCTTTTAACCACTTCGTAAAGAGATTTCCATTCATTCTGTCATGATAAGCGGCAGACTTGGATTTTGCCAAAAATATTAGGCTTATATTTTCCACAAATACGTTTTCTAATCCAGTATGTAATAACGTATAGCTTTCCCTTTACAGTAGAGTTTTTCACAGATTTTTCCATTGCCATCCTTCGCTTGTAAAATCTGTGTTTGTTCAAGAATACGAAATTGAAATTTTCGGATTGATCTGCATATATTTGCGAAGAAACTTAATCCTCATGCTAACTGTTTGAAGCTTTCCACACAGTACCCTTCGATTACTATCTTTAATGAATTTAATACCAATATTGAAAATTAACCGCCAGAAACTTATCCTGCTTATATTTATTTTTCTTTTATTCCTTTTATGCCTAGGCTTTTCATCCATATACATTGAGTAAATAAAGTCTTCCATCGTTCGTTTGTAACTTTCTTGAATGGTGCTGTTGTATATATTAAACGCTTACAGCTATTCCTTTCGACACTTTTTTGTCAATTTAACACTCTTTATACCGTTCATTCGCGAATCCTTAATGCATGCGTAACCTGTTTGTACACTTGAATAGTTAATGTCCGAAATTGTTTCTATTTTGAGTGAAATACTCAAATAAGTTTTTAATTAAATAATCCATAATAAAATCCGAAGCTACACAAAAAGCAATATAAACACACATATACCCACATCCTTAGTGGACACATATCTGTAAAAACATTTGATCTAATTAAAAAAAAGATTTTGTAAATTTTCGCGTAACAATATGTCATGGGTACAGGCGTTAATATGAAACTTAATTAAAAACACAGATATAACTTTTTTTCTGTTTACCAAATATCGTACTACATTTACTATTCATTACTTTTTCGAGTGCAAGGTCGTCAGCTATTTTAATAAAAAGTAGTAGAACGTATTATTTTAAATCATCTACATTTGCTTTTACTAACACTATTGCTTATAATTATAATTATAAGTTATTTACGAATTAATTATTATAAAACGTATTTGATAAATATCTAAAATAGACATATTTACTATTTAGATTTTGAACTATTTCACAAAAGTTAAATTAGACACAATTGGAGATTGGAGATATTAAAAATATGAAGATATTTGTCAAAAAGGATTTAACATATGTTCAAGCGGCCTAAAGAATGTAGAACATCTTTAATAGTGAAAGTTATTTTAATAATGTTTACATATTTAATAATACAAATGTACTGAAAATGGCATTTATTAATAAAAAGCTGATATTTATTTTATAATTAAAAGACTACTAGAAATTTTAAGCGAGAAAATTAAATCTCTTATTTCCAACAGTAATTAACGTACTCATACATTTGTGGGCATTTAATAATCAGTGGCGAACATTCATTAGTGGTGCTCTAAAATCATTTGCATCATGCACTGGCTAAATATGTAGTTGGCTAGTCATGTCTTGGTGAATACAATACATCAAATTAAAAAGCAGGGACTAGATGAAAACTTTAATTTTAAAGATTTCAAAAACTATGAAATTTAGACATATGGGTTATAAGCGTTTTTTATGATGCATACTAGGATGTATCTGTTGTTAAAGTAGTCCACCTTCTTTCCTGGACACCCTGTATACACAATAGAGATTTAGTTCAAATTAATTAAATTTTATCAAGTGTATAAATAGATAATTATTGATTTATCTGAAACTTTCCAAGTCTTTTAATGATCTAATTATCAGAAATTTTCTATTTAAATTAAAATATATAGATATATTGTCTATATCTTTTGGTAGAATGCAAAACTGCCAAACCATTAAAATTACGGGTTTGTGATTGTTAAATATCTTGAACGGGGAATTTTATCTTGTTTCAATATATTATAATGTAAAACACTAAAAAGTGTAATTAAGTTAATCAATTTTAAGCCAAATTTTTAAACAACAACGTTTTTAATTATTTACTCATGAACAATTATGTAATTAAATTGCCCTAATAAAGCTAAATACAATTAAAAAAATACGTAATGTAATCCTTTACCTCATATTTTATTTAATTAAGTAATTTAAAATTACATTGGTCAGGTTTATGTAGATTTTGTTCAAATGTTCCTGAGCTTCAAAAATTTTATATACAGTCTGCAGGTATATGCATGCATGAATATAGAATTGATCTGTCATCGCACTAACGTCTATCGAAGATATATCCGAATATGCGAGCTCTACATTAAGATTCTCAATGTGCGCTCTTTCTACGTATATCAAATTGTCAACTCTATAATGATAACTGACATAATCGAAGTTATATAATAATGCATCATCCATTCCAATTTCCAGCAAAAATGTAATAACTTCCGGACAATCTTGAAGTTTATTTTAATAAATCCATTTTTTCCTCAATATCAATGCCCTTTTTAAGTAAAATAATGTGCATAGCAAGCATCCTTTACAATACGAACTTTGAACTTTTATGTTTGGTGGAGAAATAACATTGCTATAAACACATGTGCCATTTTAAGTTCTAGTTGAAGTTAAATGCAAGATATGAAAACACGGTTGGACATCTTCAAAGATGGTCCTAAGATAGGATTGAAACAATTTTAGTAATTAATACCCTATTATAAAATATTTGGAAAGGTTTCGGATTTAAATCACCGTTTTATCTAACATTTAATTAGAATTTTGAGCGAATGGATACGTTATTTAGTTATAATAATAATTTTGAAAACAACAGATGAACAATTTAATTACCATCATAACAAATACTGAACATGTTCGCCGTTAACTTTTTGGCAAACCCCCAATCTATGGTAGAAATTGTCTCTTATATTGTGCAATATGTCAGGTGCTGTTCTTCTAATTTCTATTGTAATTCGTTCCTTCAAATCATCTAAATCTTGAGGTTTCATTGACAGAATTTGCTTTTTAACAAAACATTCAATAGAGTTAAGTTTGGCGATCCAGCTGCCCATTTCAGAAAGCCTCATCTTCCGATCCAGTTGTTTGGAAAAACATTATCTAAGCATTCTCGAACTGTACGCGTATAATAAGCTGTTGAAACAAAGTGGTTTTACTAGGAATATCTTGTTGAAAAACATAGGTGCCTTCGAAGGACTGGCATACAGGAATCTATGGCAAAAAAATATCTTTAGGTATATCTATATACTATATTAATCAGAGTTAATAGTGCCAGTTATAAAATAAATGCAGCTTTTCCACCTTTCTTTCAGACATACAGCCCCTAACCATAGCGCCTACAGGGAATTTCACTTTTGTAACCAAATAGCCTATTTGGCATGTCTCAAAAGAAGTACGCAATATGAGTTTTTTATAATCTCCCATGCGAACTTCAAATTTGAACTCATCATTGCAACTGACACCATACCATTGTCGTTGAGTCCAATTTTTGTGCTCTTCAGCCCAATTTAATCTATAATGTTGTTGCAGTTTTGTAAGCAAAGGCTTTTCTATAGCATAATTAAACAAACTGGATACTAATAACCTATTTTAACAGAAAAATCGCAAAGAATACCTTATAAAATTTGTATCCTAATTGCTTTATTTGTCTTATAGTGTAAATACAAAATTTCTTTTTATATCATTGTCCACCATTGTATCGTAATATATAGAGCATTTGAACGGCAATTTTATTTCACAATTTTCCTAAAGCTCGATGCTCAGCACTAGAAATTAATATTGGACGACTAGTTTTTTTCTTTTTATTGCACTTCCATTTTCTTTAAATAAATTAATAATATCTTGTACTGTCGATCGCGGAATCGAATGGGGATTCGAAATTTTTCGTGTCTAAATGACTTTCATATAGACAGTAATTATGAATATTCTTAAATCTGGGCTTAATGATTTACCACGAGCCATTTTAGTATAAAAACTTATCGCATAAATTAAACGTCAAGCACCAGTGTATCAAGTTCTTTGTCAAAATTGAAATCATACACTGCCATCTTCGTGCAAGATTTATAAGCGGCCAAAGTATTCTGATTCATCTGTTATAGCTAATTTAATTTAATTTAAAAGTTTATTCTTCTCAAAACTATTTGCTTATTGTTGTTAATTTAAGCTGAAATTGTGTATTCTACAGTAATAATAAAATTTTTGTATGAATACAATATTTATTGAGATTTCTGTAATAAATGAAATTTCATTAAGGTAAGGTATTATACCGGCAGAATATAAATATATAAATATGTGATTTTAATTATCACCAACAAATTCTAACTACGTCCATTAGCAAGAAAACTCCATAACATAGAAAACTTTTTTGGAATAAATTGCAAATATCCACAGTTTGAGGACTGCCGAAAAATGCGTACAGAAATGAATGACTTTAGACGACATTCCAACTTCCCCTAGGTGTTGTTGAGGAAATAACATGTTCAATAATATCAAATTACTAAAGCTGTATTATTTCTTTGTGTAGAATTAAGCTATTTCAATACACAATGACCTACAATTTTATTTGTTCGGATTTTATGGAAACAAAAATTGAACATTTAATATTCATTTAAATACATACAATTATACCTTATCCATATTTCTATGAGAACAATCATTTTGATAATTTATCTTTCAGGCCACTGTGATTTTGTAGAATTCGTAGAAAATTGTAAAGGTTTCTGATCGTTATATGCCGTTCTTTATTATTACCCGTACGATTTTAAATTACACTGAATATAGGTCTTATAAACACAAAATCAGAGCAGCTGAATTTTCCTTAACTTAGTTCAACTTGCAATTTGAGATAAAATGAATACGATGCGAACTGAGGCACTTAGCATTTTACAAGGGATCTACAAAATTTTTGGACAGTCCTCGTAAACGTTGTGTAATAATGCGTAGCCGTCAGATAGCGCAATGCTTCGCTGTCAAGTAAAACATTGTCTGCCTATCATTATTACACAAATACGCTGTACAACTCAAAACTAATAATAATTACGTTAATAAACCCCAAAACCAAAAATTATGACACTTTAGTAACGAAAAAATGTAGACGCTATCGTTTAAAAGCGTGTGACAAACACAAAAATTTTGATAATTTAATATTACATATAACAATATGAACGCGAAGTTTCTTTAATCCCTTAGCTTCAATATTAAATTTTAATAAATTTTTCCTAATGTCGTCGATATTCAAGCTTGATAAAAGTTTTTGTCGCACATGATCAAAGTAAAAATAAAACGATTAAATGAGAACTACACATTTATGTATACTAGCACAATTAACAATATTGTAACAAATTGAACAATAAGATATTTATACGCGTCCGTCTACATTGAAACGAACACGAATAGTGTTGAAGTGAACGCATCTCGGCACGGTTTTATAAAAAGTCGTTCAACTGATACAAATTTAATTACTCAGTCATACTAAATCAATAGAAAAAACTACATAAACGTGAATGTGTAGATGATTTTATGTAATTAATGAATTCATATTTCCATAATCATTTATAATATGTGTGTATAAATTATTGAAAATCAGACATGTATGCAACGCTGTCTAGAGTTCCACGGGATAGTAACTTGGGGCACATCTTATTTGATAGCTTTATTTATGATCTACTTTCATATATTAAGAATTATAATTGTTTTTATTTGCAGATAACTAAAGATATTCATAGAAATAAATAATTCAAACAAATAATTTATTAAAAAGTGATTTGGATAGCGTTGTATAATGAAGGAACGAAAATAAAATATATTAATATTAAAAAATTTAAAAAAAAAGATCTATACTTTGAAAAAATGCTATATTAAATATCAATATAATATAAATAACACCATGCTTGAATCTGTGAATACAATTAAAAATTTAGATATAACGTTTGAAGAAAAGCTTAACCGGAGAGTACATATAAATAACATTATGCAAGCAACAACTAAAACACTAGGATTTATTATTACAAATAAAATAGATTTTCAGTCTGTTAAGTTAATTATATTATTATACTATATGCTTGTTAGATCAAAAACAAAATACTGAGTAAAATTTGGATCACAGATATAGAGGTGCACAATAAGAACATTGAAAGTATCCAAAACAAGTTTTCAAATTATATTTATTATAAGAAAAATGGATGCTTTCCTCCTTCCCGTGAATATTAGAAACCAATTTAGCATTACTGGAAACTATAATGCTATATGCTCCACTTACAGGACAAGGCCTAAACATTTATTTTTTGTTCCGTATTATAGAACTAACCTAAGAAAAGTATCACTAACGATCAGAGTATTATTGGCTGCTAACAAATTTGTTGCTCACACTGGTACGGATGTTTGTAATGTTCATTGCATAAATTTGTACAAACCTTATAATAATATTATCAACTTTATCTTAATAAATAGTGACTATATAAATAATTCAAGTTATTATCCATAACAAATTCAATATGTGTTTTTAAAAAAACGTTTGTATATTGAGAAATTATTTTTAGTTTAGTTTAGTTATTAATTCGTAATAAGAAAGTCAAACATATCTACATAGCATAGGTATACAATAATAATCTAAAATGGTATTGTAGATCAACATCAAGGCAATTAATTTAATTGGGATTAAATCCCATTCTAATCGTCTTTAAATAAATAAAACGAGGAATGCTTGCTTATACTATTTCAGCTTCTTACTAGGTCTTTGCCTAATTGAGACAATATTGATTAACTGTTCTCAACAAAATGTCTTCTGACACTAGAACGTACTGTCGGTTACATACACATATTTTTTTCATTAAAAAGTTACAAATCGTTCTAAAAATAAAAATTGTAGTATTAATTGTTAATGTTTTCTGTATATAAATTGCGTAACTTTTATTAATTTAATATACGTTTCGAAAACTATGTGTTTTATTTTACAATAATCAATGTTACCATCTGCTAAAATTGACAGCTAAATAATAAAATTAAAAACACGTCCACGAACTTAAAAATTATTTATCTACTAGGTGTATGTTGTACTTAGTTTTACATCTTCCTGCTGTCTGTTGAAATTATAAGGATGTTTATAAATTTTTACTGCTTTTCGTTAAAGTCGAGGATAATAATAGAAACTCTTAATAATATTTCCATATTATTAAAATTAATATTATTTGTAAATTTTCTAAAGTTAGTTTAGTGTGCAATAGCGTTGATACTCTTTCCTTCTTATGATAAAGTTGCGTTTTTTTAGCTGATAAACTTTACCACAAGCTTGATTTCTAAACTCCAGAAAATGATAAATCACCAAGAGAACCTTTTCATGTTCTTAAAAGTTAATCTCCTTGGTAGGTTTAAAAAATTGTTCTAAATATCAGATCGATTCAAAATATAACTAATTTTATCAGTGACTTATTACGTGTGCTAATTAAAATTTCGGTATTATTAGAATTATTTTTTTGAAAAATAACACTATTAGTTTTATTCAGCGAATAACAATTTTCTTGTAAATATTTTCTTCAATTATTCGATTCATTATTCAGGTTAGAAGAATCATAAATTTTTCGTGATCTATGAATCAAAGTTCTAATAATGTCAAATTTTTTTTTACTTGGATCGTGCTTTAAGAGCTTATATATCTGTTAGTATGAGTTGATTTTCGGTATACATTAAAATATAAACTACGATTAGAATTCTTGGAAACTAGAACGCGTAAGGAAAGTGAACTACCATTAGTTCCAATTCCATAGTAAATTTAATATTTGCTTGGATTCTCCTTCACATAACTAAAACTTGATCAAAAGAATCCTTTCCATAGCCTCAAGTAATGGAAGTGTCACCGCACAGCGAAAGCACTTGCTAGGTTTCAAAACAATCTTTTTAAAGTGACATGAGTTCTAATTTGCAATATCAAAATTGTCAATTACTGGGCTCAATAGACTTCATATGGCAACATCATCTAACTGTTCATAAAATTCATAATTTCATTTAAAATGTAATTACTTTCTCTTACATATATGAAATATAGTATAGAGAAAGTCATGTTTTCGGTCCAAATTTTCGATGTCCAGTTTTTAGCGGAAATACACG
>JAHWXV010089491.1:0-14195 GCA_024586415.1 Phrixothrix hirtus
ATCGGTTGCGCTCACAATATAGTGAGGAAAATGATGAAATTCTATCCACATATAATGCTTGTTTTTCATTAACTGCAACAACCCGTTTGCTTTACACATGTACAAAATTGCAAATGGACAACATGCCCATTTCAGATAAGGTGTTTTCACTGAGCAGGCATAGTTTCACCTAACTGGATATGTAAATAAAATTACCGAACATGGAGCACTGAAAACCTACATATGTTTATCGAGTCACCATTGCATGCTAAAAAATTTAGCATCTGGTGTGTATGTCAAGGCGAAGAATCATATGACTCCTGATATTGGAAATAACTTTGGATGTGAAATATATCAAGATATTGCCAGGCAGTAGATTTACTTCACGATGATAAACGTTATTCGTGGATATAGAAAAATCGTGCGACTCTGCAGACGTTTAAAGAAAGAATTATAAGTAAAATACTATGACCACTCAGATCTCTAGTTCTAACCAGTCTGTACAAAAATAATCCACATATTTTGGAGGAATTAAAACTGAACATCGTGCTTTAATCCAAAGTGTAGCTCAGCTAATGCTACATAAAGTAACTAAGAACACGGTGCATCGTGCTAACAAATAAATTGGATGAACATCACTTCCAACATTTGCTGTAGCCCAGGATGCCATATGTGCATTTGCTGTGTATATGAAGTTTGCCGATAGGGCATGTTTTAAATTGAATGCATTGTAGTTATAACATCATTAATGCCTAAAGCAGTTTTGCCTTCTCCTGAAAACTTAACAATCAAATGTGGCAGTGTTTTAGTAATGATCGATTCAATTACTACATCACTAATTATGTTCTATTGGTTATAGATAAAAGTAAGAATAAATATCAAATATGAAACAATGCTACAATAATATTGAAACACGTTTTATACAAGTTATAGCTAAAATACGATCTCATCGTTAAACTACTATTCTCACGTATACAAATTTAATAAAATGATGCTAAAATCCCAAACAAGTCTGTTGTTTATTAACTGATCTGCGGAGTTTTATTTAAAATCGGCTATATTAGAAAATTTCTCTAAAAATATGCTACTGCGTACACTTGAATACCGTTTTCCACATAACCTATATATATATTGAAAATCTTGAAAATGTTCTACACTATTCTCCACATGCATCCTATGCATTTCACAGATCACTTCGAAAAGCTTTGTCATATTATAAAATAACTTGATGAAACAATATGCCACAATATATATAGTCGTACCTTTTTTCACGTAGTTTTATGAAAAACATGTTACTCTTGGAAGTGGTTGTTCCACTTTCCACTCCATCCAATCTGTTTACCGATTACCACAAAAAGTTCTTCTACTTATAAGAGCCTTCCCAATTTGTACTCACCAATATTGAGGAATATCTGTTAGCACTGTATGCACTATATACAAGTTCTTTCACATAGTATAATCAAGAATGTTGTCTTGAGAATTTTTGTTCAATCTTCCACCGTATTACATGCATATTACAGATCACTACTAAAATCTCTACAATTCAAAAATGTCCTGGTGGTTTTGTAGTGGACTTTAATGTAGAAACATTGAACCTCTTACTAATGGTCCAATCGCCTATTGAAAATAATAAAACAAGTTAATGGATTTTTAATGATGTTAAAACTACTACAGGTATTCCAGATGTTCCAGTTTCAGCAAAATTCCAATGTCTACTGTTAAAATAAATTCTGTTTCACTTCAATGTCCTACACTACTGCGACTGATAAGGCTGACTTCCATTTATTTATAGGCGAGTTTTGGCAATATTGTTTAGTCATTGTTTTCAGGAAATATTCACAGTCATATAAATAAAATAAAGAAATGATTCCTCCTCAAAATGGCACATATTTTAAAAATTAATTCGGCACAAGTGAAAAACCTTGAAATTGTAATATGAACAAATCTAAGGTTTCTCATCAAGAGCTTTTTAACCTAACTAAATCGGTAAAAATATAAAAGTTTGCATTTTCAAACAGCGTGACATAGCACCATCAGACCAATGGTTTCGCCCTAGTGGGGCTCATCAGTGGCTGGACACGCTGGTTGAAAATGCAAAACTTCCTTTTAAACACATAAACCTGTATGGGTGCTGATGATAAATAATGGCAGAGCCATCTATTGCTAATATTAGGTTGTATTTTAATATAAATAAAAGGAAAAGTTTCCTCTTAAAAAGGGTTAGTTTTATGTATTTAAAAGGAAGTTTTGCATTTTCAACCAGTGTGTCCAGTCACACAGCACTGATGACCCCCAATAGGGCGGTACTATTGGTCTGCTAGTGCTGTGTCGCGCTGTTTGGAAATGAAAACTTTGATATTTTTACCTATTTAGTTCGGAGGAATCTTTTCCTTATTTTATTTATACTAAATTCCTTCTAATATAAGCAATGACTCTCCCATTATTTATCATTCACAACCATATTTAGCGACATATTTTGCAACTTCGGTGTCCCATCTATACACTACCAAAAACAATGAAAAAGTGATATTTTCAGCATCGAAAATGTATAAGAAAATTTAATCGAATTTATGTGCAAATTATGTAAATAATATATTTGTTTAGCGCATTTATATTATAGAGATCTTAACGAAAATCAGAAATTTTATACAATGAGTTTTAAAAAGTTGTAATATCATACAAAGGTCATCATGGATAAATTTTTATTTGGAATTAATAAAAAGCTGTTATTGCGTAATTGAATACCCGGAGTGATTCAGGATGAATGTAAGAACCGTAGCTTTATACATGTACCCGTATTTACTCAAAATCATATCTAATTAAAAAAATTATATATATATATAAGGTAATTGAATGTTTTTCTGAATCGGGTATATATTTTCTAGAGCTACTTCAAGCTTGAATTGCGAACAAATAACGTATGTTACTTTATTTCGGTGTTCCTTATTCTTTGAAATTAAAATGTGAAGCACCTTTATAAAACGTTATATGTACTCGTAGGTTCACAAATTTATGTTTATAGTAAGTGAATGGATAATAGCCATTTATTTTAAATATACTCGAAGGATTTTAATTTGTCGATATTAGCTAAAAATTTCAATCAGATGGTTTCAAAAATGTAATATTTTTTGCATCATAACTATTCATTAATATCGTCAGGTATACGAGCTTCAAGGATATTTATAATACAATAGAGGTCACATCTCATTACAACGGAATTACATTTGAATTATTGTTGTGAATTGAATCATAACTAATGTGAATTATTCAAATTAGTTTCAAGAAAAGCGAACAATCTTCGAAACACTACAATTTATTTGTGTTAGATTTGAAACTTTTAAAGCATGTTAGAATATGGATTTTTTGGCCTACGACTAAGCTGAAGAAGCATAGGGAATTTAAACTTAATAGATAAAAGATTTTAACCCAATATCAATGGACTGGTAACACACTGATTATATATTAACGACAAAGATCAACTACTATAAGGACTTCTAAATGTGATGAATGAGAAATACACTCAAAAATCACACAGATTGTTGAAATATTTTCTAAGTTTGAAATTCGCGATATAATATCAGTTTGTATGAAGTAAACGTTTAATTCTTGTTTCAAAATAGCTTATCTTCACTTATTGTGACTAAAACAAAATACTATACTATACAACAAGTATAAAAAAAAGGCTATAACGATCAAACAAACTGAGTCAATGATATTAAGGTATAAGTATTGAATAAATGTATGTCATGTATTAATTGAAGCAAAAGACGGAAAAGCTATGATTTTATGTCTACATTAAATTAAGCTTAGCCTATGAGTTCATTCAACGCAACTTACTAAAACCCTAGTTCATGGTCGTCACTAACTTGTTATGCATCTTTAGTACTTGATAAGTTATCGTAGTTCAGTTTTACTTACTTTATATCCTCAAATTTGATATTGCACTTGGAGTAGATAGCACCAAATTAAAGTAGACGGAAAGCTCCATGGTGATGAAATAGAACACCATTGTCATAACTGCGGCAAGTCAATTAATGAAGCTGGAGCCTAGTGAGGTCCTCGAGTAAAATTGACTGCATTTATCTTCTAAAGGAAACTCATGATGCGATTTACACTTTTACAATTAAAATCCGGACAGTTCTTCTCTAATATGGTAACTAATCAATAAACTTAAGATTCAAACAGACGGCAACCATCGTGTATATTTCAATACATTTGAAAAATCATGAGAATTTGGTACTGGTGATTGCCGTAGTGTTGGTACAAAGCAACCACATTACGTTGCAGAAAACGCAGTGATTTCTACAGTGCTTAATGAACCAGGTATTAGTACTAGATGTATCACAACAGTCTACAAATGGTCCAACGTTTCGTTTGGGAAATTTCAAATCGAGATGTTTTACACTTTTACCGCTAACAGAAAGTTCATACCTTACATCTAGGAAATGAGGTACCAAGTTCTGATTTTGTCAATGGATACTTAATAAGCATCAGTGATATCCTACCTTCGTCAGATTATTGTCGGATGAATCCACTTTCAGCAGATACCGCATAACAAATTGTTACAATGAACACATTTGATCAGTGAAACATCCACATGGACATGAGGACGTGGGTTTCAACAAGTATTTTCAATTAATATATGATGCAGATTTTTAGCCGAAGCATGTTACCTGCTTAAATTTTATCAAATATTCTAAATTGACCCTTTTATTTTGCATTTTTATAAAATACCCTCTAGGACTTGTTGGAAAGTTTTCTTCTTATTTTACGGAATAGCATGTGCTACCAACACGATGGTGCACCGCTACACATGGGAAGGCAAGTTTCTGCTTTGGAAGATGGATTTTATTATTCCAGTCATTTAAAACAATTACTTTATTCACAGGAAATTAATAATCAGAAGTATAGAAGAGAAAATCATGAATGATGCATAATAAATTCAAAATGCCCAGGATTTGGCACCAGACTACAATTTCATTGTTTTGAGTTTTGGGGCATAGTTATAATAATTTAAATTACTAACTTTTGTTGATGTTCTCAATCCTTGTTATTGTTCCTTAAAATAAAGTTTTCTCCATGTTGAGGTATATTTTTGATTAAGAAAGAAATCTTCCAGAAATTTCGAATAAGAATATCTTGGACACTAAAGTCGATCGGAAAAAAAATTATTCTACAATTTTTACTTACAATTTAATGCTGCATACGAAACTCCATTTTTTGCCTTCAGTTATGAATCACTATGTATATTAAGTAACACCTACTTTCAGAATATAATTGTATATATAGTACTAACAGCGTTTCACAATTGAATAAATAATAGTTGAATATTCAAGTGTTTCTAAATGATTGTCGAATAAAATACCTTACGAGAACATCTAATTTTCATAAAAACATTTTCAAGTGTAATAGAAGAGCAAAATGCTAAACACTGATAAATATAAAAATAAAACGTGTTGAAAACATTCACATTTATTTTTATTAAACACTGCAAAATAGGGTCAATTAGGTGCCTCAACTAAGCTTCCAACTGATTAGGAGTGAGATCGATTGGGCGCGCTGTCTACTAGGAGTGCTGCCGACTAAACATGCTGCTGATTAGGTGCGCATTTAACCAAACCAATTAGGCATAGCTTTTTATAGGTGTATGAATGTGAACATCCAATTACACCACAGAAAATCGTCAATCGTTTCACATACTACGCTTATTTAAAGAGAAATGTTCGCACCACGTAAATTTTTCATCTAAAAATTGTGGCAATTTTGATTCGATAAAAATTCCTTACGAAAAACATTACATTTTCTTGTTATTCCTAAGTAAGATACAAGTTGCTGTACTGTTCCTCGATTATAGAACAACCTCTTCGTTTTAGTTATTAAAACATTTAGTTTTCGTGGTTGAAATTGGACCATTAGCGTCGTTGTTTAATTGTAGCTAGTTTAAAGGTATAAACCAATTCAAAATTACAATTAGCTTAACTAAATAAAACTTTATAAATCAAAAGCTGTTCCTTTAAATTGAGTTTAAAATGCAACATAGTTGCTTGTCAATCTTTCGTAATCTTTCAACACAACTCCCTTATTTTCTATCCTACAAAAACAATTATACAGTGATCATCACTTTATGATTTACAATTCAATTCCTTATGTTTTGTGATTAAATCATGTTACATGGTGTGCACTAAAACCATTTTACGGTCTTTTATTTTTATCTTATGAGCTAGTGAATGCTTTATTTTCAAAGGGGGTTTCTTTACAGGGGCGAATTTGTTTTTGCATTTTCGGTTAAAAGTGAGTTTGCTTATATATGGAAACCCGTCATTTCTTGGATACAAAACGTTACAATTTTCCAAAAATTCTATTCGACAAGTAATTGTTTTTTGATATTAACTTATGTAGAATACGCCAAAAATTGCTTGAACTCGGAAAGAATTACGTGACAAAGTTTCCATATTAGTGATGTAGTGCTTTTGGAACTTCAAACTACGCGAAAACTGACTTGGATTCTACTTGCTTACGATTCATTATGATTTATTTCTAGTAATAGGCTTAAACGTAAAATTTTAAATAGAGTGAGAACTGACCGAGGCCTTCAAATTACTTGATCGCGAGAAAGTCAATGAACATGCCTTCTCCTGTTGTCCTACTAGGACCGTATGAATAGCGATTGTGTTAGAAATGCAGCTAAGCGTAGGTAAGTGGTGGCTGTTGCTACATTGCAGTTCATTGCTGGACATTGAAATCTTCGTTTTGCAATAGAGGTTTCTTTGGCTTAGTGAGGGCGGAGGGATCAGCCTTGTGAACTACTGATTACCTTTTACTTAATATATTTGTATATTATACATTTCTAATTACAAAAATTGTACTGCCTGTTTGAAGCCTTTTTCTAATATTGATATTTGGTAATGTACTTAAAATGTTTATGTAAAATAATAATTTTTATAACCAGTGAAAATATTTTGTTGCTTAGGTCTACGAATGAGTTACAATTTAAGATATAGTAATTAAACAGTGTTTGACAAATCGGTTTTATCATTAAACAAATGTTTTTAATAACCTGTCACAACTTAAATTTGGTAGTGTTTCATTATAATGCCTTCAAACGCTAGCTATAGTAAAGCTTAATTAGAGTTTGCTAGTTGTTATTTTCTCTATGTAGAGTTTAGATGTAAGAAATCGTTACGCAAGACAAGTTACAGTTCTCAAAAAATAAATTATGCTAAATGATCTTTAACAGTTTTAATTACTGACCACTCAATCTCCAAATAATATCACCTGAAGTGTTTATCTTTATGAACAAGTGTTTACGGACAGGTGTGCTTGAAGAAATTCATTGATTTAGCTTTTTCTCAACTTTTTGATCTTTACTGTTGTAAGAATCGGTTTTTCTCCATAAGTGAGTACGCGAATCACGAAAGTGACGATGTTAGCATTGAGTGTAGTGAGTTTCGTATTATTGGCTAAAAAGCACAAGCAGGCTAAGTTTTAAATTCATTGAACATATCTCTAAATTAAGCCAAGAAAATGGATTAATATTATTTTCCAGTTCCAATTGTTAAATTTTTCACAAACAATTCTGTCTCAGTCGCAACCGTTGACACAGTAAGTTATATAATGATGTTGGCCCAAAAAGAACGCATGTGGTTGGAATGCATAATACTTTGCAAGGGAAAGGCCGGCGGCTTCCTTATTCCGCCAGACACGAGGTACAGAGAGTATTGTTTCAGTATCCATGAAGCGCTGGAACGTAGAGCACAGTACTTTAACAGTTTCTTAGAAATAACGATTCTGTGATTTCCGTTCAACGTCCCTTCTCGGTTGGTGGGGCGATCCTGATCGAAACACAATACTCCAAGGGGTTGCATCATTTCGCACAACTGAATTCGTTATGAAAGGGTCATCGCCTAGTCATCCTTGTACAGCTCGAATTTATAAAAGTGTTAAAAATGTGAGAAGAGCACTAGACAAGATGTCGCGCACCCACTTGAAACCTGCCCCAGCGTTTACTGCAGCGCATCCTACACAGTGAGCTGCACTTCCACCCCTACAAAATAGTGATTGTACAGAAGTTACTGTAGGTAGTTTTGTTCAATACGGACAATGTTTCCAAAGAACAAATGAAACGAGTGCTGCTGGTGATATCTTGTTGCTGATGACTAAACAGGCACATTTCAGTTTAAACGGTTCTGTGAACAAACAAAATTGTCATTATTGGGCAGCAGTGAACTCGATAGAGTTACACCAGCGACCTCTCCACAGCGCTAAGACAACAATTTGGTGCAGCGTTTTAAAATCAGGGATCTTGGACATTAATTTTTTCTAAGAGGGAGGAGTTACTGTAACAATTACTTCTCAGCGCTATGATGTCGCAACTTTTTGTTTCCACAACTTCGAATACTCCGGGTCAACATGAAAGAAATATGGTTTCAACAAGAGTCACGATGGAAGTATCCCAATCACGTAATCTCACGGTTTGGTGACGTTATTTGGTCTCCAAGGTCATTGGATTTGTCAGTTTGTGACTAGTTTTTGCGGAGTCTATGCTCGAAAACCTCGTATGCTAGTCGAATTAAAACTTTTCATTTATAAATAAATCTCAGCTTTGCCCCAAGAAATGTTGGGAAAAGTAATGCTGAACTTTGAGGGGAGGCTCCGTGCGTCCAGCCGGAAGGCATCTTCCGGACGCATTCTTTCATAATTAAAATCAAATTAAATAATTGATCTAATCTTGTATACTAATAAAAGCTAGATATGTACATCACAGATTATTTTCGTGGAACTAAATTTTGAAAACTAAGCAGGTTGCACTCTTTTGAAATCCATGCGTTCTTTCTGCGTCACCTTGTATATTTGATAGCACGAAGAAAATGTCTTTTATTCCTGTTGAATCACAAAAATCGGTAAACATTTTTAAAATTGAGATTGAGAAAAATTATAAAGCAATAGCAAATAAAAGCGAATTTTAGAATAAATGTTTACACTGTTCCCTCAAAGCGCCAAACATCATTATCATGTGTTACCAACATATAGTATCTTTAGTTCTACTACAAATCTTCCAGTGAAGTAATTATGCAAAAGTCTTTAATTAAATTAATTAAATGACTTGTATTTTTCTTAAATATTGGTAGGAGCTACTGTAACAATTACTTCTCAGCGCTATGATGTCGCAACTTTTTATTTCCACAACTTCGAAGACTCCGGGTCAACATGCAGTATAAGTAAAATAAATTATGTATTTGCATTCGGTTTACATAAATTCAATCTGAGTTACAAGGAATATTAGACAACCAGAAACTCAAAAAATTCTGAAACTTTGTGTGCAATTAAAGCAGTCCATCCAAAGCACGTGCTAAATGTTGGATTGAAACATAACTCACACCTTAAATATTATTACATAATCAAATTAATATTTTACCAATGTATACTAACATCTCTGCATACAGCTTTATAGACCCAAAAAAGGTAAACTTTTGATTTGTTTTTTCGATATCTCCCATCTTTCACAAGTTATTCCGCGAAAAGGAAACTATTCATTTTCTTCAAGAGGTGCTTTTTCACCATTTCAATCGAAATTTAGTACGAACTAAAAATAGTTTTGTGTTTTAAATGGACTGTCTTACTTACATACAAAGTTTAAGAATTTTTGGAATTTCCGGGTTGCCTAACCTTCCTTGTTAGTAAACGTATTGAAAACATAAGACACGGGTAATTTAATATCATCTAATTATTGCTGATAGTTGTTATATATCATTTAATAGCAACGATGTTTAGTATATATTGTTGTTTCAAGTCTGTAATGGGATACTATGTAATAAACTCATTGAGAAGTTTAAGATATGTGTTTGAAAACATGTGTGTGTGATCGGTAGCTATTTAAGTGCTTCAAAGTATCATGCGTTCAGTTACTATCAAAGGGGTTGTTACTACATTAGAATCCACATTCCTTTTAAGTTTAAATCAATTATTATGATGTGTACATAAGCGAATTTCTTTAATCTCTCGGTTTATATTTACATACAGTAATAAAAACAGATTCCATAAATTTAAATTTATTTATGGAGGAGAGCGAATATTAAATTTTTTAGTAGCGCGTTATGATAAAGCTTAAGGGATGGGACTGCTTTTTAAAAGATAATTTGGAGTTCATTTAGAGAAGCTTCCATTTCATTTAGCAATACATAAATATAACGAATATGTAAACTAGGGATTTTTCGAAAAAAACGTGAAATCAAAATGTATATATCCAAAATATAATTAATTCACTAATTATGTAAGAGCCCTGGGGGTTTTATTGTTCATACAACGAGTCATGGTTTAATTACTGGTGATGCAACCTATTGTATATAAATTTTATGGCTTAATATGCTCATGTATCGAGAATTTTTATCTTTATCTGTATATTCCCTAAATTAAACTTTTGAAGCCAGTTTTCAATTTTCAAACATAAGGTTTATGGTTGTGAAAGATACGACTGTAATAACGTTCAGGTAATTTACTTAAACTTTGTTTTATTACCGATTTACGTACAACTTTTTATTTTTATATTTTGAAAATCTTCCCACACGTTTCTGTTCCCAATATTAATTTTCAAAATTAGATTTTCATATTTCACATTATTTCCAGAATAACCTATAAATACATACTGAAAATGTCGCATTAAACAAGTTTTGGTTTCAAATTATGAAAAATAATTAATTTAAAGATTTATGCAAATAAATCATACCAATATTATTCTGTAGAAAAGTGTTGTTATGTTAGTTTAGTCAAACTATACACGTACTTTACATTAAATTGAATAAAAGCATGTTTGTATAAAGTACGAAGATGCTGCTGCAAATGGTCTATTAAATTTAACCAAATATTTGCTAACGGGAATTAAAAACTATTAGGAAGGCCTTTTGTCTAATAAAATTAAATTCAAGTAAGTATCCCTAAAATTCGGCATCATATCTAAAGAAATTGGAGAAAAATGCTTTATTTTGAACTTTAACCAAATATTCAACGAATGAGTTTGAAAAATTACGCTACCTGACAGAATTGCAACAATTCGAATTTACTTACAAAGGGTTTTCAGAAAATACTAGTGCGTCCGTGAATTCAGTCTATAAACACGTGTCAACATCTGTAAATGGAATGAATACATAATTAAGTCAAATCGATAGCACATTACCAGCTTACTTCGAAAGCTAGAGATGGAGTAGTCACGAGTTAAAACCAGAATTATTGCGTAACTGTGATCATCTTACTTACTTCAACGTTGAACATAAATATAACTGACCTAAATATTTAACTATAAAATGCTTTCGTCTGTTATGTAGGGTTTACTAGGTTCAGCCTTTCTCTGAAAATTAAATAAACTCGTTTCTCAAATCTAACGTACACAATAGAAACAAAAAAATGTAGACAAATACACACTAATTAATAGAAAAGACAAAATATCATTGATGTGTAATATTTTCGTATCACGGTTATCGAAGCACAATATTTCAGTTTAAATTCCTTGCTACGTAAATAATTCAAGATATTTGTTATTCAACTTTCTTCTGAATATAAACTACTTCATTGCAAAAGGCATGAGTTTAATAAATAAAATGACATGCAAGCTCAGTTACGAAGATTGCAAAACATCATTGAGCAGCGACTAAGGGCGATGAAGATCAATATGGCAATTCTAGGAGTAATCAGTTGAATTATGCGAACGTTGCGCTGCTTATCAGAAAACTTTAATTGGTTAGTGTAGTGGAGCATGAAAGATTTCTCCCAAACTTGAGAAAAGTAAAAGGAAACCCACTTCTAATAAATGGTACCTGCCGTAAATACGTTCACTGGTAGTATTTATTAACGTAGCGCAATTTACTTCGAAATTGAAGAAAAGCAGATCTTTCTATGGAACTTCCGGAAAGGTAAGACTGCTAGTAAGATAATTTCATTAAGTAAAATGGGCATTAATATATTCTAGTTTTGTTACCACGAAAGACTATTTTCGTATTTTAAACTAATGTGTAAAGAAAGACGAGGAATAACGTAACAAATTTAGATCTAACGAAAAAGATATTCATGATATTTACGGCTACCATAACATTTACAATAATTTTCTGTGTACATTAAATAAAATGTAATTAACTTAATAAACGTCTAATACATAGATCACCTACAGGATCGTTCAATAAGTTCCGACACTAACCTAGAGATGACACTTTTAATGAAAACCCTTTATGATTTTTAGGAAGTGTCAACCTACAAACAAAATGTGTCAAAATTTCATGACAATCGGACCATAACATACTAAGTTATAGTGATTTAAGTAACGTTACTTTTGCAATTTTGAAAACAATGGAAAAAACCAAGTTTCGTGTGTTGATAAAACATTGCTTTTTAATGGGACAAAACACCGTTCAAGCTCAGCAATGGCTTGAAAAGTGTTATCCGGACTTTTCACCGTCGAAACCAACCATTTATCGGTAGTATGCTGATTTCAAACCTAATCGTACGAACACAAATGATGCTGAACGCTCTGGTCATCCAAATGAATCAGTGACTCAAGAAAACATCAAAAAAGTCCTGAAAATCGCGTCGGAAGATCGAAAAGTTAAAGTGCGCGAGATAAATGTGATCATGAAGATATCATTTGGTAGTGTTTTCACTATTTTGCACCCAAATTTGGCCATGAAAAGCTTTTTTCCAAACGGACGCCGTTTGCTCACAATCGAACAAAAACAACAACGTATAAATGATTCAGAGCGCTGTTTGGTACTGTTTACTCGAAATAAAAGGATTTTTTACGTCTGTATCTGACAATGAATGAAATATGGATTCGCATTTTACTCCGGAATTAAATCAGCAGTCAGCTGAGTGGAGAGCAGTCGATGAAAGCCGTATGAAGCGTCTCAAGATACAACAATGTGCCGGCAAGGTTTTGGCTATGCAATTTGGGATGCACACAGCATAATACTAATTGAATACCTTTCAATGGGAAAAACCATTAATTGCGAATATTATATGGCGTTATTGGTGCGTTTAATGGACGAAATCGCTGAAAAAGGGCCACAAATGAAGAAAAAGGAAGTGGTCTTTCACCAAGACAATGCACCGTGTCACAAGTCGTTGAAAACGACGGTCAAACTACATTAATTGGGCTTCGAATTGCTTCGCTATCCATCGTATTCTCCAGATCTGGCCCCCACTGATTACTGAATGTGTGCAGACCTCAGAAAAATGTCCCAGGGAAGGGATTTGGCTCTAATGATGAAGTCGTCGGATGCAACGAGGGTTATGTTGAAGCCAAAGATAAATCGTTCTACACACATGGCATAAAAAGGTTAAAAATGCATTAAAATGATTGTATCGCAGTTGAAGGACGTTATGTTGATAAATAAAGAAGAATTTTTCCAAAAAAATGTTTTTTTAGTAGTAGTCTCGGGACTTATTGAATAGTCAAAATAACAAAAACAGAAGTACCAATTAGGAAAGTCTTGAAATTAGGCAAAAAAGTGTAGCGATTGTTGCCTATTGTATTCTATTTCCTATATTAGTTCTATCTTGATTAAAATACCTAACCTTTAGTTATTTTAAAAACTATTATAGAATTGATAAATTTCCTTTAGTTATTAGGTATTCAGACTTCATTGTAATTTATATTGTTAGATGACGTTCGCCTGGCGATTTGGATATTTTCCCATACGTTTGAAAAAGAAGATTGATAATGTTGAACAACGGCGTTTACCTTTACGTTATTTCATTAGATGTACTTCAACAATTTTATGTAAGTATTTGAAATGTACTACATATTGGATTAATAAATTCAATTTAATGCTGCAAGATTTATTTTTGAAGTTTCTGCTCCTTAATTTTTACATGTGCTGCTTAATTCTGCTCAAGATTATTGAAAGGCTAATTAGTTGAAATTCATTATACATGGTTTCGATTCGTTACAGAATTTCTGTGCTAATGAATACACTAATTTGGGTAAAGTAGTCCATCGTCTTTTTTAACTGTTCTTTAATTATGTCTGCTTAACTACAGATTTATTCGATACGCACAGCCTACAGATAGATTAGTTTGAAATATAAACAAACTTTAAATGCCTACTTAATTATTAGTTACTCCTACAATTTCTGTAAAATTATTAAATCAGCTTCTTTAATCAATTAATTGTAATAGTAGCTATACCATGTATTGTTATAATATATATATATATATATATATATATATATATA
>JAHWXV010089589.1:0-17652 GCA_024586415.1 Phrixothrix hirtus
AGCAATTTTCTTTTCTATCCTCTCACTATTTTGTTGAAACATTTTCACTTTAGCGTTCTGAATAATATCAAAGAGACTTTCCATATTTACTAAAGGTAAGGCTTACTTGATAACAAACTAAAACCATATGCCAGCTGTAAGCCCTTATATATCTGTATGATACAGTGAGTAACATATGATGAGTAGTGGGAACAGTGAACTTTAACTTGCACTGGTGGGGGATTAGGCAAGGTAAGCATAAGGTCGTTGACCTGACCTTGACCCCATTGAGGAGGTCATAGACCATGACCCAATTGTGGAGGTCATTGACCTGACCTTGACCCAATTATGGAGGGGGTCATTGACCTGACCTTGACCCAATTGTGGTGGTCATTGACCTGACCTTGGCCCAATTGTGGAGATCATTGACCTGACCTTGACCCAATTGCGGAGGGGGATATTGACCTGACATTGACCCAATTGTGAAGGTCATTGACCTGACCTTGATCAAATTGTGGAGGGGGGGGGCCATTGACCTGACCTTGACCCAATTGTGGCGGTCATTGACCTGACCTTGACCCCCAGCCAGAGAAGGGGGTTCTGGATCCACAATTGGGTCAAGGTCAATGGGTTAATGACCTTGACCCAATTGGGGATCCAGAACCCCCCATCTCCTACTACTTATTTCGACTGCCCCTATGAATTCACTTAAATTTTGGGTTGGCCCATTGAAAGTCGAGATTTTAATTATCATGGAAGCGTGAAATCCAAATGGAAAGTCAATTGTCATTTTTGTTGGTTTTGGGTCTTGCCACGGTCTCGCCTTGACATTTCAATACTTAATTCTGTTTTGGTTAAATTTATTTGTATACGCTCTGTATATACCTTTGAATAGTTTTAAATAATATACTCAGTGAAATAGAAATTGCAACACCAAGAAGAAGTAGGAATTTCTTAATCAAAGTTGGTAGATCTGTTGGGTTGCTATTAAGTAATAATTGATTAACTTTTGAGATCAAGTGGTAATGTGATAACGTAACATTTGACAGCTATAATTTTCTGCTAACTTTTGAGTCTGTGTTTTTCGTACGATTTGTTGTTCTTTTCTATTGTTAATTAACATTATTTTGGTTGTTGTTCTTTTGTTAACGTGTTTTGTTTGTTTGATCATGCTTAGACTACGGCAACAAGGATATTACCATCAATTAAGCGAATTTAACAGAAGTCGAATTATTGGTTTACGCGAAGCTGGTTTTTAATTTGGCGAAATTGCTGTAATGTAAGAGTGTCATGCATGATTTGAAGATGGCTAGGAACATCGTAAAAGAGTAACCGGGGCTTCAAGAAGAACGAATAAACGTCAAGATCGTCGCTTAAGACAACTGCTATTTAGAGGACGATTTTCTTCTACTTGGGCAGTTGGTGACGAATGGTTTGGTAAAAAAAGGTCGCCTTGTAATTCTTAGAACAGTTTATGGCTGAATCCGAAGTTTTGGACTAACATCATATCGTCCGCAACTTGTGTTTCCTTTGACTGCAGAACATTGCCAGCAATCTGGAATGGTGTCGCGTTGTATTTAGTGACGAATCTAGATTTTGTTTAGGAATGCCCGACGGTCGTATGAGAGTCAGAAGAAGACGGGGTGAACGACGGAATCTTCGATTTACTGTTGAGAGGCACAAACACCGCACCGTGGGTGTTATGGTTTGGTGTGCGATTACTTATATCAGCAAATGTCCTTTGGTGTTAATTCGAGGCAATATGACATCACACGGTATATCACAGAGGTGGTTAGAACACATCTTCTGCCATACTTACTTACAACAGCTAGAAGATCCATTATTCCAGCAGGATAATGCACGTCGACATGTAGCAAGGTTTTCCTTAAACTTCTTTGAGCAGGCCCAAATTCATCTTTTGTCCTGGCCTCCAAGATCTCCAGATCTTTCTCTTATTGATCGTTTATTGGACATAATTTAAAAAGCGTAGAGGATTTCTTTCATGTAATTCACTCTTCCCGTGAGGTAAATATTTGAAACTATTAAATACGTTTTAAGAGTTTAAATTCAATAGAACACGAATTTCTTATCTATTACTTTTTGTTATGTTTTTGGGCGTGAGTCGCCTTGAATTAACACATTTGATGTTTTTCTTTATCGACGACTAGACGCACGATACTACGTATTAGAATTTTCTACTCTTGATGTTAAAGGCGTTGTACATATTTCATACAACGGTAAGCTCTAATTAATTTCTCATTATTTGATTAGTAATTGACTTCTATTCTATCTTCTGTAACTCAACTGGTAGGAACATGTTTATCTAAAATTTGGACAGCATCATGGAAAGTCCTTGCCTTGAAAGACGAACGTTACTCTAAGATGGGGACATGGTGATCACTTCCTACTTAACAGAGCATCTTCTAGCTGTGCTGAAAGATGAAAATCTAAAGATCAAAAAAAATTAATTATCTATTTAAGTAGTTCATATCGTAACCTTCGTAATATATACATTTCGTATCGTTTAATACTAATGAATTGATATGAAGTTGTTCTAAAGTTATATGTACTTATTTTTACAATGTTATGTAATTGTTAAAAATGTTACGTATTGATACTGGCTTATCCTACTTCGTTTTTTTTTATGAAGACGTTATTCAACAAGTTCTCACTGCGTTCTGCCTAATATATATTACATGTAATTATACAAGATAGTCATACATTCTAAATTTCATGTTAAATTTTCTTGCTTTTGAACATAAAGGTTCTTATAAACTTCATTGAATGTAAATTAATATGCTTATTACATAAAAATTCAAATTTACCTAGTTATGTAGAAATAACTGCGTCGATTTTGTTTGATAATTTTTTTGTAACGAATTTAATTTCAGTAACGGAATTTACAGCTTTTCAATTAATGTAATATATAATATTTAGATTACGGTCAATCTACAGAACTATTTGATTTGCT
Source organism: Phrixothrix hirtus (assembly GCA_024586415.1). Taxonomy (NCBI): domain Eukaryota; kingdom Metazoa; phylum Arthropoda; class Insecta; order Coleoptera; family Phengodidae; genus Phrixothrix; species Phrixothrix hirtus. Next base: position 2,951 of record JAHWXV010089589.1, read on the forward strand.
TTCAATATACAGGGTATGTGCGCTATACATACACCACAGAATATTACATTTCTCAGGAGAAAAATATAACTGGTATTTCTTTAATATTAATTATCAACTAAATCTAGTCTGCAATAGAACAGATATAGGTACTTTAGATGATTGCGAAGTGCCCTTTTTACGGATATTGTTTAGCTTACCTTCGCGAGATCTTTACTTTCAGATTTTATTTATTTACTTTCAGTTTAACTGACACTTTTATTCTTAAAACTTTTTAAGTAATTAGCTGTAACTTCTAATATTTTTATGTTAGTATTGGCTTTTTAATAAGTGTATTATTTACTGTGCTTTCATTTGTAATCGTTTTTATATTTAAGAAAACGTTATATCGTATATGATAGGTACGAGGTCTTGTTAAATATTTCAGGTTAGCTTTAATCTATAAAAAGGACTTCAATAATCTTTTTGTTGATCAAACATGTCCTTAACCAGGTTATAAACTACTGTTATTATTTTGTTACTTTGTTTATGTATAATTATGTTATACTATATATTTGACTACTGTTTATGGGGTTTGAATAAATATCCATCGTACTGTTGACATTGCTTTGTGCTAATTTATCGTATCCTGTCTGTTTCTACCTTAAGTGAATTTATCTACGAAGATTGCAGATGCTGAACTTAGACTCCGAATATTTGTCAGGCTTACATCTTGCCGTACGGGTGTAGTCCTGTTTCTGAAAAAGAACATCTGGCGTCCACCTTTCTTATTCTTTTGCTTATTTTGTAAAAAAACTTCAACATAGCGTGAACCACTGGGCTTTCGCCGAGAAGTGAAATATTACTATTTCTTTTATAACAGCTTAGACTACGACATATCCTCCCTACTCTACTGCTTTGCTCCTGAGCTAGCTATAGTGGCAGTCTTCTAGCTCACCGTTGGAATTTGCTCCTGGGATCGTTACAAGAATAGCCGGCCTAATAATGTTCTGACGATTTAAGATTAGTTTTTTTCATATAATGATCTTTAATAAGTCGGTAGTAGCAATAGATTTAACTTTTAGCAGTTAGCTGAAACTTTTAATGTTCGCAATTGGCTTTTATTTTAACAAAAATGTATTCATTTAAAGTTATGATTTAGGTATAAAATATACGTATCTTCTTATCTTTAGAATATAATATGCATGCAGAGTTGTTGATTCAAATTATTACAACTAAAACTTAGCAAAAGATTTTCTATTCAATACAAAGTAAATTTAGCTTAATTTGGTCGTAAGGCAAGTTTTGTTTAAATTAAGATTATATACGCGAGAATTTGCCTTATTATTTTTATGAATTGAATTCTGACACAGAGGATGTTAGCGTATGCTGTTTTTAATCAGTTGATAATTTCAAAAACGTTCGTGGCTTTGGTTAAAATGTTATTCCTCTAAAAAATGTGTAACCAGACACGTTACATACATGACAATAAATATGTGAGTTAGCTTCATCGTTAAAAGTGGATTTTTTATAATTTCAGAAGCGTTTTACTTCTTGTAAATGTAAATAAAATATAGATAATTCTTACATAGATATTATTTTGCGTCTTCGTATTTTTCTTTCTCATTTTAGATCGTGTGACTCCCCGTCCGTTTTTGAAAACGGGATGAGTAGTTCTCGTCCTTACGGATTTGGGTTGTTGCTTGGTTAAGTAGTGTTTCAGGAATCGCTTTTGGAACCGATACTGAGATTCTTAGTGGGTTTTTGTAGTCTTCTGTTCAAGTATTAGAAAATACACAAAAGGGTATGTATTTAAGCTCTTTTGGACAGAATCCTACCGACTGCGCCAATTTTATTTCGAAGAATATAAATTGTTAAGAAGAACTTTACTGTTTTAATTTTACAACACTTCTGTTGGAGTTACACTGTTTTATTTTATAAATGTTACAATATCGACTAACATGGGTCTTGTAAATACGTATACTAAATTTAGTATAAAAACTAAGATCTTTGGCTGATGCTACCTGAGAATGGCGGGTATGAAAATGTAGTTACATGGGAAGCATCGTGTCAGCTGTTTTACTTGTTCCATGATACGTAGCCTAATACATAACTAGCGGTTGAAGACCACACACAATAATTGATCAGAATAGTTGTTATCAACTTACACAAGAGACTAACCCTTCTAGTTAAACCAGAGTTTTTGCATGCTTCCGCCAGCTTTTGTCAAAATTCTTTAGCTGTTTTTGTGTTTTGAATATAAACGTAACAAATTAAATTTATTGCCAAAGACAACTTACTTTTGTTTTACGAGCCTTGTTCGGATCATTCTTAAAAAGACTAAAAAAGCTTTAAAAGCAATTTTTTACTTAGGGTGATTTTCACAACTTGTCAACTTTTCTATAATAATACCATTTGTATTAGTTACAGGCTTTGATATTTTTATTTTTAAAACCGATAACCCACAACCTATTGAAAATATGTATATTAGGCCTTTAATGAGGAATTTCTGAAAGTACAATTTTTGTGTTTTACAATTAAAACTTATTTACAGCAACCTGCACATATTTCCAAATCAGATAAATTATAATAATTCTAAATTCATACTAATGAAGACAGTTGAACACAGTGTAAATTTTCAGTAAATTCTAAGTATTCAAAAGCAATTTATAAGTAAAATAAGTTACAATGCACAAGGACATAAAAAGCACAAAGCGAAGAATGATAAATACCCACAGGAATTTAATTGTTTAAAAAGACTAATGCCGCAGAGGGTTTCGTGAACCAGTGTAAACCCTTCGTTTTTCACAAATTAAACCAATTCCAACGTTCTCTAGTGTTAGTTTAGTTTTTTTCAATTTAAATTTTCGCGAATGAAACATAGCCGAAAATAATTACCAGGCCTACGAAATAGAAACTTGTACCCTCCACTTGTTTCTTAACCAACGGCGAGCAAATAAAGGATGTTATAAAGTTAGTATTGGCAAATTAAACTACAGATTCTAAAAAATGTATGTATATAATAAACAATTATGGTTTGTAGATGCGCCTATTGGATAAATGAATAAAACGGCTCCAATTTTACAGTGTAATCAAATTGAGGAATTCCTGAATACGTTTTTTAAATTTTAAGAAGGTAACAAATTTAATAATTCATTAAATTCGTCCAGCCATGACTTTTATAAATATAACAAACTTGAAAACAGTGACTTGGATGCTTACTACTAAAAATGCAAACATACGCGTTTATAGCTGACATTTGCCCTGCTATTGACATGCCGTACTTGGTTTATTAAAACAGTTCGTGTTGGACTGTTACTTTCAATGTTTCCATTTTTTATTAGTTGTAGTTTAAATATGCGACGATTTTGTTTTTTGTGGCGTTATGAAAAGATATCATTTTCAACACTTATTATAAATTAAGTAGTTACGTTGTAAGTACCTTTACGCACTTAATTACAATCTGAGTTAAATTACCTCATAAATTACTATGAAAAAGTTCTAATGGTAACTATGATGACGTAAAGATTTTGTGAATGTCGGTTTATTATAGACGTACATAAGAATCTTGTATATTGCGATTTATTTGTCATATATGAAATTTATTGGTATATAATGAAAATCAATCTTTTTTATACAACTAAAATGTTAAAAAGCTTTAACTTGGTTTCTTCAAAACAATTAAATATGTAACAGCTTTTTATTTCTTAAAATAAGGAAATTTGTTATTCATCTTTAATAAATTTCTACAATAACTTTAAAATTATGTTCAATTGCAGCTGTAGCAAATTAACGAATTATTTCTTACAACATACCTTAAAAACAAAATCAACCGAAGAAAGAAATAAGAATGTAATTGCTTGTGATTTTAAAATACAGGGGTGTATTCTAAACATGCATTTAAGCTCATTCGTTATATTTTGTGTTTGGAAGTGAACATATTGTTTTAGGTTGTACTTACAGCCTATCTAGTCTTTTCGACGGTTAAATAACTGCACATCATACAGCGTAATTTTATAATAGACCGACAAACTTTCAAACGTTACTACAAAGACCTCTAATCACGCCCATTAACAACAAAATCAAAAAATATAACACTTTTTGGAAAAAATTGAAAATTTTGACTTTCGAGAACTATTGGAAAATTTTTATACCACTAAATTTGTCTAGACAATTTCTACGTGTCTGCGGAACAAATGGCATGCTATTTTAATACCAATTTACATAATGTGCATGTTTATTGCATGCGAACACTGACCCATCTCAATATAGGTCGCTGATATCAATGACTTACATTTTTATTCCTTTGCCGTTTATGCAGACAACAAAACACGTTCAATTACTCTAAAGACCACGTTCAAATTTTTATAAGTAAAACACAATTTTGATATTTCCATTTTTAAAATTCGTAAAAATTAAAGAAACACTTGCCTTTTTACAAAAATTGTTCAAAATGCTTCACCATAAATGAAAACAATCTCTTTCAATATTAGTTAACCTATCCGTTATTACACAAGCACGATGTTGAACTTAAAACCAACTGTAATTGCATGAATTGATACCCAACAATGACAACTAATACACTTCAGTAACGAGAAACACAAAAATCTCGATAATTTAACGTTACATACAACGTTTGTAAATAACGTGATGCTATAAATGAAATAATAATTCTTGATTAATGTACATGTTGCATTTTAGAATGATGTAACAACTTCATCAGGTGTTTATAGTTGCTTGTTGTCGCAATTAAATTAGTAATTATTATAGTTAATGCAACGTAACAAAAATTTATTAAAACGCGGAAATACTTAAAAATAAACGTCTGTTAGAAGTAATTTTAAAAGGTTGTATCTAAAATAAATTTTAAAACTAGTAAATAGCTTAAGAGGAACGACTCCTTTTATTGCGGCATTCAACGCCACTTTCAGGTAGACCCGTGCTTCCGAAAATAACTGAAAATATTAAAAATTACGTTAAATATCACTAATGGACAGCAATACAGTTTAGCATATTTAAGGTAAACTAAAAATTCCCAGAATAACACCCACGGGAAAGATCCAGTGAGAATAATAACCAATGTTTATGATTAAGCATAATTTGAAAGTTTTAAATTATTCTTTGGAAGTATATAAATTTAAAATCACCCTCAGATAAGTTTTTTATCGATAGAGCGCGTAACTAAAACTAGTGCAATTAGAAGTCCAACACATAATTTCTTTGAGGCAAGTGGTGCAATGCAGTCCCGATACAAATACACGACAAGTTTGGTTATCTATTCAACAAGATAGCGACAAGTTCAACTAACTTCAATCATCAGAGATAACTAGAATGAAAGCTCAAGTCCTGACAAAATCTTAAATGTAGAATAAACCAATTAGCGTTTAAACAATACAGTACAGCAATCAAGATAGTCAAAAAATTAGAAGCACAAATGTCAGTGACTTCACTATGTACATATAATTAATCATTCAAGCGAATTACATCAACCATCAGAGATAACTGTAGTGGAATCACCACGGCTGGCAAAATCTTAAATGTAAAATAAACCAATTATCGTTTAAACAATACAGTACAGCAACCAAGATACATAATCAGAAGCACAAATGTCAGTGACTTCACTATTTAGATATCATTAATGATTCAAGCGAATTACATAATTAAAGACTAATTGAACATCAATTTATTGTTTAATCAAATTCTGGGTGAATCACTTTATATTTTAGAAATTAAATAAATCGTAGTTTCTAATTCACTATTATTAAGTGTAATAATATTTATATCGTTGTAAATACGTGGATGAATTTGCCATTGCTACTTTTAGGGTAAATAAATTATTTCTTCGAATATTTCGTTATTTAGGATTAAAAGTTCTTTTCAAAAACTGTAAGTATTGCGTCAACTTGGGTTATTCTCATTACTATATCCATAAATAATCATTTTCAACGTAAATCATTTAAGTAAGGTATTCGGAATAAGCAGCATTATTTAAAATACGTGCATACAGGTATTATAATTCTGTAAGAACCTTTATTCCACTTCGATAGAAGATTTTGTTAATTTTTACGTGAAGATTGTTGAAAAAACCGGACCTATAATAACCTACCTTCGACCATATGATATGTTGTAGTTACAAACAAAGAGCCTTGTTTTATTTATTTAGCATCATATTACTATGTACCCTAGTCGGTATGTTTTAGTAAAAATGAATGAAAAAGCTGTGTTATTGTATATTATTGTATAAATAAATTGAAGATATTACTTTTAAAATTATGTATTTCTACTTATCTAATACCCTATAAATTTATATTGAATAATTAATTATAAAAAAAGTGATAGTTAAATGTTACCTTAAGTGAACATTATTTCCTGTCATAGTCATGATATATACATAAAACAAAACGAAATGAATTACAAATAATATGCTTTAAAATAGAATATAATGTACTAAGGAAATTGCGCAAAACTTATAAACAATGAAAATATGCATCATCAAACGCAAGGAATTCGCTATGTTCAGAGCAGTGTCGCGTTTATTTTCAGTAAAACGGACTACTCTATACGTATAGATTTCAAACTGGAACCTATACTTTTATAAGTAGGGTGATATGAATAAATCACGTTTGAGAAGTTTTTAAGTAAACTTTACTATCTCAACATTTATAGAGTTTAAATTTACATGTGTAATAACACTTTAGTAGTGTTTTATTTAAATTAATTGTAAATTGTCTAGGTATTTCTTAAATATATAAAAATTGAAAACCAACAGCATTGTTTACTGTGTACTTATACTAACAGACACGTAAGAGTTCAATAAAAATATGAAGACTTTTCTATTGTGTATTTATTTTTATCCGAAAGATTACATTATACAGGGTCTAACAGAAGTATGAAATAAATTCAATAAATCTGTAACAATTCTTCGTTTTTAAAGAAAAGCTTGGACACATCGATTTTTGATTTTACTTGCTCATTTTACACATAAATCAAGTGTTTATACAGGGTGTCTCGTATCGGGATAATAACGTCATCGATATTTTTTTGAATTGAAATGTATAAATTTGTTTAGCTTAGTAGGTAACCCTTAATTGTGAAAATTATTAAATTTGTGTCAACTAGTACTTGACAAATCGGGATTAAAAGCAATCCTGCCAAGCACAACCTGTCAAGTTTAATCTCTCAAAATCACAATTATGATCATGATTTATTTTAAAATAAGATAGAATAATAATTTAATTCTAACTCTAGTTGTATAATTATGTTAGCAAAGAGCGGAGAACTTGTCAGAGCAAGTGTTCAAACTGTTGACCATTAACTGTTTGACTGACAGTGTGCCAGTTGCTCTAGAAATTCGTTTTGAATTTGTAACAACATCTCAGGACGTACGAATCGCCCTTTTTCACGAATACAATTTCTTACCTCTTGAAGCATTTGCGGTTTATTGCTTGAAAACTTGCCGTCTTTTAAGTACTCTCTTAAAAAGAAATATACGGGTGTAAGGTCAGATGCTCTGGCGGGTCATTCAATAAAATCGTTTAGTTTCGTATAGATATATTCTGTTGCTCTATGGGAAACCAAGATTTTATTTAATAATTATGTGGACACTTGCTCAAGTAGATTGCTTGCTCAAAAGGAGTGGGCCAATTGTACCATTTAGGCAATTATGATGGAGTATATCAAGAATGTCCAGGCAAGTTGAATTATCCGTAAGTTGATATATATTTTTGATTCCTTCATGGCTAATTTAACATATCATCATTTATTTTTTATATCACAAGAAACAAGTTTAGTAATGTTAAATATACAACGTAGCCTAGGTGGATAAGAAGAACTGTGGCTAACCAAGATGAAGCAATTAATACTGTTGCAAGACGGCCCTTTCACAACATCAATTAAAATCAGAGAGTATGTACAAATTGCTGTATGTTGTTTTCCCAATATTATTAATAGTTTTTAACAGTATTAAAACCCTTGGACGCTATCGGGCGTCGTTTAGTGGAAGCGAAATTGCAATGTAGAACTACAGATAAAAAATTATTATTAACCAAAAACTAAACAACGGCGTCTTCAATTCTGTCAGCAAAATTTAGGCAGATGTTCGGACACACGGTATTGTTACTCATGAGAAAATGTTTTCTTATTTTAAAGAATCCCCAATAAAATTGTGGCGCTTAAAAAATACCTAGTATGATCTTAGACATGTTTCAGAACAAAAAATGTATGAACTGATTTCTATGATCTGTTAAAAATGGATTACAAAAGGAACCGGTGAATTTGTGCAAGTGAGTCACTCCAGTTTACTACCCAATGATGCATACAACTGTTAGAAGGGCATTTTTGTCGGCTATCGGAAGAGCACGATGAAATTTTACTAATACAAGACAATTCGTCTTTGCAAACTGCTAGAATAGTGAGGGATTGGATTATCCAGAAACCCATGCCACTTCCTGGCCAAACATATCTCCTGATTTGAACCTGCATAGAAAATATGTGGGAGTCAATGGTTCGTTGCTGGAATGATATTCGCTGATATAGAATTCAACAATGAACGGTCCCACAACTGTTAGGGTACTGAAAAATAATTTGGGAAAGTATGATCGCACGCTTACAAGAATTTATTACTGCAAATGGTGGGCATACGCATTATTAACTAATGGCTAGTGTGCCACCACTCCCATTCAATTTTATGACTTTATGGAGGGTGCTTGTAAAATACACCAACAAACTTGGATCATACACGCGGGTGTAGCTCTAAATAGAGCGAAAAGATTCTTTTCAAAAGATTGTTTGTCGTTTAAAACACCACTCGTAGTAAAGTACTAAAAGACCGATTGAGATCCCCTGCAATAACGGAATAGCTGAATAAACTATAAACACATGACGCAGTTGGTACGTCGTTCTAAATTGGTAAATGTACTAAAATCAGGGTTATCCACTGCATTGTGGCGACTAGTTCGCTTCCTAACGTTATTTGTAAAATTGTGCAAGATGTAACTAAAATGATGGACTAGCTATATACAGGAGGATTCTACGATTTAAAGTAAGGGATAAGGTTTATATACACATATGACCCACAATAACTCATTACTGAGTTACACTTACTTGGGGTTTTTCAATGTTTTATTCAAAAAGATAACAAAAATGATGAGCTGGTTATATTCAGGCGACTTCTACGACTAAAAGTTTATATAAATATATCTTCCACAAAGGTTCGCTACTTAATCACAACTACTTGAGTTTTTATATTACGAAGCAATTAAATCAAAATCATAATAAATGTTCAAAGTGGCCTGAACGGGCACCAATGCACAGCTGAGCTCGTCGAAGCATGGATATACCTCGTTTAGAAATTCGAGTTATGACATTGAAATGAGCTGGTGCACCATTACGCATGAACTACATGTATCTTATTAAAGAAAAGAATGGCTCAATCAACTATCATTACTGATTACTTATTTACTTGACTCTTGTCTGAAAACTTTAAATCCGTGTAACCAATGAATTAAAATTTTATGTTCACTAGTATAGCCCAGTAACGAACCATTGTAGGACATGTGTTTGTATAAAAGTTTTTCCTTATTTTTAGTCGTAGAGACCGCCATTGTATGGCCGGATCACCATTTGCGTTACATTCTGTATTAACAGGATTTCTGTATTATCACACACTGTTAATGTTAATAATTTTTTGTCACCGGAGTGTACTAATTGTCATTTTTGTATTCATGAATTTAATTATATTTAGTTTTAAGTTAAATACCGTGTTTATGTAATAATGGATAGATTGATTAATATCGAAATGGCAGACATTGTTTTAATTTACAGCGAAACTTTAATTATAAAAATCTGATCATGACTTTTAGTGTAATTGAACATGTATAAAATTTTTGTCTGGTAATCTATAACTGAACAAATATGTAAATCATTGATATCAGTGTTATAGGTCATTGTTCATACGAAATAAAGAACATTGTATTTCCTCTACAACACGTAGAATTTGTCTAGATATATTATTTATATACATGTTTGCCGGCATTTCTAAAGAAGTCGAAATTTTTAATTTTTTCCAAAAAAGGTGTTCTATTTTCTTATGTTATTGTTGGTATTGGATATGCATGGGCTTTTACAAAATTTGTCGGACTATTTTAAAATCACCCTGCATATAAGTGTTGCTTTGAATTCTGTACTGGGTTTCTTGTTTTAGTATACTAATTATGTTAGATCTCACAAGTTTTCTGTTTGAATATAAATTAAAACATTTTTGTTTCAATCCTTATTTAAAGATGCTTCTAAAATCAATGCATGTGTTAAGTCAAAATCTGTTTCAATTGTAATTAAAATAGTTCTAAATTTCAAAGTCTTAAATACATTTAAACTATCCTTGCAGATAATCGGAAGTTCCAGTTCATTTGTCAATTTCAGATATTTTTCGAATTCTTGGTTTTCACGATTTTCTTGAAATTGGCTGTAACGATTTTTTTAAGCTTCGTATATTTCCTAGCTACTTACTTCTGTTTTGTACAAGCCAAGTGATTTTTCTAACCAATTTCCGAAAATCCAGTAACTGGATGTACCTGATCTGTTGATTATGAACAACATATCTCAAAAACTTGCCATCGTTGCAAAATAAAATCTTTTGTTTAAATTTAGTACTTTCCTAACACGCCCTAAGTTAATATCTAATGTCCAAAGGTATCATTTTATTCTTGCAATTTTTAGATATTTTGCGATTTTCTCGGAAACGGCGCTAAGAATTTTTATAAATTATAAATTTTAATAAATTCATTGAAGCGAGTTATTGAGGAAAGTCTCTAAACGTTTGCACCCTTTTGAGTGTCCATTATTTGTACATTCATAATGCGTAAGGAAAAATTGTGTTGTCTCACACCACATTTTTACTTCGCCTTACCCTATATGAAATATAAAGTACTGTTTTCGACTAAAGTTTTAATGGAAATACACGTTTTCGGGTCTCCTGAGTACGAAAATCCTGTTCTTGGCTATAACTATTTTCTTTTAATTTATTGTATTTTTAAACATTTAAGACCCTTTCATGTAATCTAGGCGATTACTCAGACAATTTGCTGTAAATTGAGTAACAAGAAGTAATTTCACCGTCAACTTTGAATAAAATGTGTGCGTGTGCTTCCGCGTATACTTGTGCGTGCGCATGGGCGAATACGCACGGGCGCGTGCGTGCGTGCGTGCGTGTGTACGTACGTGTGTGCGTATGTGCGTGTGAATACGACAACTTGAAAACCAAAAGTCCTAGAGAACAAAATTTTATATTTGAGCTTGCGTGTATCGTCGCACGCGACCTCAACAATTTCACTAAAATCGGATAACTGGTTGTGTCACTTTACTCTTGTCATTTTATTGTTTTTTTGAGTTTTTTCGAAATTGATCCTAACTTTTTTTCGAATTTTTATTTAATGCCCTTTCATATAATCTAGACAGTTTGTGAAAAAATGTTCCTTAAGTCGAGTAACTGAAAGTACTTTCGCCGTTAAATCTAAATACAATAACTATGAAACTAAAAACACTAACTAAATGAAAATTTATATTTAATGTCATTAACGCCATATTGTGCTATATTAAGAATTTTTTAAAATCGAATATACGGAAGTATCACTTTATTTCTGCCATTTTCAGATATTTTCAAAATTTTTCGCTTTTGGAGATTTTCTCGAAAACGGCTATAGCGATATTTCTAAAATTTATTGTATTTCTTATATATTTTAAGACTCTTTCATATAATCTAAGCGATTACTCTGAACATTTTTCTCAAATCAAGTAACCGGAAGTACTTTCGTCGTTAACTATGAATAAAAAAACTATGAAACTAAAAGCCCTAACTAAATGAAAATTTACACTTTAGGTCATAATCGCCTTTTTCTGTAAAATAAAAATTTGGTTAAAATCGAATAACCGGAAGTGTCACTTTATTATTGCGATTTTTAAGTTTCTTGCGATTTTCTCGAAAACGTGTTTAACAATTTTTTTGGAACTTGCTACCTTTCTTATGCCTTTGACATCATTTTACGTGAACTTAGAGGTTTTCCTAGAAGAATGCATTCAAGCGAATTATCAGGGAAATCTCTGGAGCTAAGCAAGGTTTTGCGTCTCCGGTAACTTGGATGGATAACCGTTACAATTATCGTTCCCAAAATAAATGTAAATAATATTTTAATCATTTGTAGACATTTGCATAATTTTATATCTATGTACGTAAGAGAAAGTCGTGTACTGTCTCACATCAGATTTTTTACGATAGGTTTCGTTTTCATACGGTTTTCTTCGCGGTGTTCTGCCATTGTAATCATGCTTTTTTAAGTTGTTGTGAACTGTGCGTAGATGCTCATTTTGCTAATTTCTCGAAGTAATTTCGCAGTCAGTTTTATGGCAGTTTCCTCAGGAATTCCTTGTATTTTTCTGAGAACTTTATGTTCTTCTCGATTGTTTAATTTGTTTGAAAGGGTATTGTGGTATTCATGAATAGACCTCTTAATACAATCTTACACTATAGCTTTGCTTATCTCCAACAGTTCAGCTTTTTGTTGATATAATTTTTGTCTTTCGTAATGATAAATAACTATCTGACTACACAGTAACGACATATTTTTGCTTTTTGTTCACTTTTTTAGCAATACTATGTCTGATATCGACAAAGTTAAACAGGGTCTATTATATTCGTTAGGCGTCTTATTTAGATACAATATAAATTCCAATAACATTAGATTACGTTAAACGCCTTCTATTGTAAGTAAACTAGTCGCGCCCGAATTTTTTTCAAGCTCAAATTTCGGGTCTATCTACTTCGGCACACGTCATGCAAAAAAATGCTTCTTTTAACTAGAATAGATGGTTTGAAATTTTCAAAAACGCATCTTTCAATAACTCTATTATGAAATATAAGGCAATAATGTTCAAGTAATTGTGTCCGAATATTAATTTGAGTCACTGTATATATGCAGGTATTTTTATAGACTAAAAACGGGTAATTACTGAAAGACCCTTGTTCAAATTTATAATTGGAAAACGAATGTAAAAGTACTAATCGTAATTTTCAAAAGGCAACTGGTAAAAATTGTGACTTTAAGGACTTCGTAGCTGATACCGTGTGCACGCAGTAAGTGTTTATTTTGATAAAACTTTGTAAATTTAAACTAATTCAAAATGTTTTAATTAAAGACTAGCAATAACGATCGAATTAAAAGTCATTGCATTTGTAGAAATTAATATCCACATGGGCATTTGTAAATAAGTAATGTATAGAAATATAATGTGTGTTCTTGAATAAACACAATGCAAAATTCTTTAGACATTTATACAACCTAAAGCGTAAAATAATTACGTAACCCTTCACAACATGATAATATTTTCAATTACACACACGCATTTGTATTTGTTGCATGAAATCTAATACCTATGTTAGTAATACATAGTCTGTTTTATTCGAAATATGTGTAAGTGCTACGCTACCCTGGTTATTTCTTTTGAGTTTAATAGTATGCGGAATACTCAGATTAACCCGTAATGTACAAATGTTAGTAGAAAAAGAATACTTTTACTATACCCCGTAATAAAAAATTGAACATTTTTTAACGGTTTTAAGAAAAATTATGTATTAGTTTACCTGTGAATTGAAACGTTCAAAACGGATTCCCTCTACACAAATACACGTGTTTATTGGTCGGCACAGATACCTGCGATGTTCGCTCGCACCTATTCTTTTGTACATTAGAATCAGATCTATCAATACAATAGATCATATTCGATACTTCGCAAATTTTGAAGGACCGACTTATTACGCCTATAAGCAGAGATGACTGATGTGCTTCTACTTGTAACGGTGAACCCCTTGAATGTGCAGTTGGCCAGTTATTTCCTCGTTCAATACAGCAAACCAAGTTTAAAGCAGATCCGGGTTGACTATTTTATTTGCAACATTTCGAAAATTATGCAATTTAGACGCATAGTTTACAAGCCTTTATTATCTGTTATCCGTTTGTTATCTATATCTGCTGTTAAAGTAATGCAGGACACCTTGAAAACTTTTTATGTCATTATATACAATTTCTTTATTGATTAAATAAAATCCCTTTGAGCGTTTAAATCTGTATCCATTATTGATACTTAGATCAAATACAATTAATTATTTAAAAGTTAAATAATTCAGGTAAACTGACGGAAAAATAATTAAATAAATTGAGATTTATCCTAATGTAAGAATTGAACTAATAATTATTTAATAAGCATTTTAGTTCTGGTATAGAAAGCACTTCGAATATAAACCATAATTTTATTGTTCATTTCATACGACAGGCCAACTCAACGTTTTTTATGTTACCAACTGAACCCAATGAAGTTAGGAAAGTAATTATGAATCTGCCGCCGAATTATAGTACTAGTGTAGATGGTATTCCGGCAGTAGCCACAATTGAAATTGCTGATGTTATCTGTAATCCACTGGCAAATATTATAAATGAATGTTTCGTTACAGATGTTTTTCCGAATAGACTCAAAATAGCACAAATAGCACCGACTTATAAAAAAGGAAATAACAATTTAATCAATAATTATCGTCCTATTCCATCGTTGTTGGTTTTTAGCAAAATTTTCGAAAAAATTATCCATATCAGACTATTCTCATTCCTTGAGAAAAATAAACTACTCTCCGATACCCAATACGGTTTTATTCCCGGTAAATCAACAATTAAAGCAATAGTTGATTCTTTATGTGAAAT
>JAHWXV010089594.1:0-11798 GCA_024586415.1 Phrixothrix hirtus
CAAGCCGCACGTATAGTTACACGGCCCCTTTAACATTAACCTACTTTGATACTTTTACTTACTGCTTTGAATATATTTTTATATGTTATGATTTATGTAAGGGCGTTCTTGGATAAACTAAACTTAATTAATTGCGTACGAATTTTAAACATTTATTTATGTTTTATTTAAAATCAAAGCCGCTCCTCACTGCAGTGACGTACGACCAACATTGTTAATTCCTTTTTTTTTTAGATTCTGTGATCTCAAATAGATGTTTTACATTTAATTTAAATTAGGGCAATCAAGTTCACGAAAAATTAAAATTTATCCGTTTCAAATCTTGTTATTTCCAATTCTATATTTTAAGCTTTGTTTTGACCGTTTGGACATGCGCGCGATAGCGAGGCTCGATACTATAACTTTGCAGCACACATGTGTTAATTTAGCTTGAGGTTCTCAACATTTTTCTATTAATTTTATACCTTACTAGTCATTTTACTTATGCAGGCAGTGCTCAAAATTTCGTTGAATTTTTACTGTTATGTTCAATTAAAAGAATTTTATAAACTATACGTTTGGTATATGTATACTGTTGCTTTCCAGAACGAAAATAAACTGATCTTATACTTACTTTGATTTTATTTTCATTTATGTATTGTTGTACCCTAATTAATTTTTTTTTCAGCTTATTTATAAATATCTTTGCTAATGCTTTTCTGCACAACCTTAAGTGTGTGAAGCAGATGATCTACGAGTAATTTTAAGTCCAACTTTTATCGCCGATTTGATCTACGACGTTTTCACTCTTGTGCGTCGAGGTTGACACTAGCGTTTTTCAATTACAAGTGTATGGCGCCCAATTTATTTCCTTTCTCTAGATACTTCAGGTTGTTTCCTGTGCGAGCACGTACCAGTTTCGGTACCACCCGACGCTCGTCAGCACCGAGTCCAGGATTTCCGCCAGCGACACTGGGAGCGAAACTTGCGCCTGCCAACCACGATATTGTGTTCCATGGTTTTCTTGACCATCTTCTTTTTATAAGTAACTACTCCCCACTCCCTAGCCTCCTCGGCACTAGAGCCGGTCTTACATTTTCCTTTTATTTTTGCTGCGAAGCGTGATCCTTCTAGTAAGGCCGTATGCGCTTATTTATCCAACTTTAACGTGGCAAGTTGTTACTTCACCGAATTGTTTGATTTTCAACCACCAGAATCGTCAGTCGTGTTTCTATTTCTAGATTCCTGAACCCACGGGCGTATCTTGCAGGCCTAAAGAAGCTGCAACCGGAGTGGATAAAGCAGGTAAATTCCCAGAGATACACTAATCAATCTCACCGGCCAGGTGTTCCGACATTACACGGCGGAAACCTTTAACACCACCTGGACATTTCCAAGACAAAGGGAAATCACTCGAACGACCGATTCTTACATATACGTCCTAAGCGTGTTGTTTTGTTAGCTGCTTAGGCGCGTGGGTCTCGCGACGCTTTGCCACTAATTATACCATTCGACATCCATCAGAGTGGAAATAATCTAGAACTGTCAACATGATTTTTTAACGCAATTTTCCAATCGTCATGGAGCGTAGAAAAGCTCGTCTCACGTGCTTTACCCGACCCAGAATCTGTGCTCGTTTTTCAATAGTCACGTATAGCGTATTTGTACACTTATCTCTCGCGTTTTATCCGATAGAACCGCCAAAGAAAAACTCTCTGTACTTACTGATTTATTTACTTATTTATTTTTCATCGTCCAGCCAACCACACCGTTACTAAGGAACACACTGCAGTCAATTAAAAAAAAATTGTTTATCAGACGTGGAACGCCAACAAAACCTCACAATATGTTCGCTTAACATCTTCCGAAGTAACATATGAAATGTTCATCTAATAATTAATTTACATATAGTAGTTAATTATCGTAACTTATCCAGTTAATACAAAAATATGTAACAGAATACGGGTTTATGCTTGAAAAGCTTTCCCTCAATAGTCAATCTAGACCTTCTTCCATACATAAGCAAAGAAAAACTATTGCAAATTCGACTTTGTTCGGCGTATTTATTTGGTTTTCGGCGTGAAATGAAGCTATCTCTTACGCGCAATTTGTTTACTAATTTGAAAAATGAATATAATTAATACGGTATAAGAACAAAAATAGAAACTTAGTTTGCTAAAGGTCCGTTAATTATTAAAAAGGTTAGTCCTAAACAACTAATCGCTTTGAAAACAATTAAATGGATTACGGTTCTTTGCATAAAATGAAACATGAAATAATTTATATGCACAGGTAGACAAATAGACAGCGTATTTAAGTACATTCCTAAAACTGACGATTTAATGTGCGTTAATTAATAAATCATTAACTGTAGTTCTAAAATTTCCGCTGACAAAGCAGGGCTATGAATGTTATTGTCGATAACAGTAATCTATATCCGGCAGACAATTTTTATACCGACAAGGTTATCAAGTACAAAGTTTGGACTTAATCTTTTGACTTTAACGATAAAGTTGTTTACAAAACTAATTTGTCTACATAATATCACGTGATCAGCTGTTCATTTGTCAACAAACACAAAAAGAGTTACATCCTTCTAATTATAAATATTTGTGGGAAGTGAATGACAAAAACTTGATAGAAGCCTTTTTATGTTCTAAACTATTCTAGTAAATTTTAAATATCTATACAGGGTGCCAACAAGAAATGTCAAACTCGAAAATTAGCAAAAATAATATCACTAACATGTAGCGGAATTTCTTGTTACAAAACAACTTTTAAAATGAAATAAATAATTTATACAAAACAGTAAAGGTATTTTGTATATAATTTTCAGGCGCATAGTACAAAATGAATCCTAAAACATTTTTAAAAGATATCGAGTCACACTTCAAGATTATAAAGAGGAATATGGGTCGTTTATATGATCATATACGTAGTGGTAATAAACAGGCAGATGCTGCAAATTGGTTCAAGACCATAGAAAATAAATGCAAAAGCCGCGAGATGTTTGAAACACTATTTTTATAACAATACTGGGATGTTTAAACTCAAGAACGCCTGATATTAGACGTTATTCAAGATAGGTACTATACAAGCAAGGAAATCTCACGCGAAAACTATGCGATTAAAAATTACTATGCAAAATCAATAATAGAACCTCCTATGAATGAAATTGTCATAGTTAAAAGTTTAGTTCATCTCTTTGACACGAACATAAAATGTAAGACCATAATGGATAACGTAAGCAGCTTAGAAAAATTCATTGAACTCCTTAGAAGAAATGAAGTGTGTGATGACATTCGTCAGAAAAGCACGAGAACGGGCATAGGAGATAATTTTGGAGTAACGAAGGAAGCAGATAAAGAAGAGTAGTCCAATGAGGAAAATCAAACGACACAGTACTATGAGCGTCCGGAAAATTCTAGAAGAAGTTATATTATGAAAGAGGTTATTGAAGAAGATTTCGATACCGAGACCTACCATATGAAAGGCAAAGGGACCTAGAAGAAAAGAGTGCAGAATTCGACCAGGAAAGCGAAGAGTTGAAGCGAAGAAATAATGTGGAAATGCAACCTCAAACAGAGTACCTCCGCAACAACTAACGACCAAAGTTTTCTTTAAAAAGTACCATCGTCACGCAATTATATTGCCATCCAAGGGAGTTTATATCAATTTTGAGTGATGGTACGGAAATAAATATTATTCATGAACAAGACCTTAATTTATGCATACAAAATTTACTAATCATTAAATTAAAATAGGTGTGACGTGGTGCAGGCATTAATAGACACTAAAGCTAAATATGCATTAATCGCCGAAGAGGTAATTTCAAGAAATTTAAGAGAGAACAATAAAACATTAGGTGGAGGTATAGGCATTTTATGAAGGTCACAGTCAACCAGCTTCTTGATGTAAATCATTCTTTTTTATAATTTAATAAAACGACAATTATTATACTGCTTATTAGAACATTAATTTGCAACTATAATGCTACTTTATTAAATATTTTGTAGTTGCTAAAACTTTCATTAAGTTTCACTGTTTGTGTTTATCAAGAGGGGGAATATTCCCACACAGTATTTTAGAATAGTATGATTCCGTATTTGAAAACGGAATAACAATACAGTTAAATGCCGTGAAATCGGCTTAAAACATTCCCAAATTTTATATACACAAAAGCTATCCATATCTGGTGTTTGATATGAAAAAAGCAATTTCATATCTCAAAACAATCTAGGACCTATAGATTTTGCAAATGGGTATATTATGTTCATATCGTCATAAATATTAAAACACGGTTTGTATGGTTTAATGTATGAGATACTTGAAATAAATTTAATACTTTGATTTGATCGTTATCGTGATATCCGTATATTAAACGTTGTTTGGTCATTGTTTTGTCTACAAGCTAGTCTCTTTGAACAAATTTATAAGCTTACAATGGGATTTTCATTTTAACGGTGAAGCTTAAATAAGTTTGCAAACTGTAAGCAAGTCTTTAGTTTCGTATTTTATATTTCCAATATATTAGACATAAAAACTATTTGTAGAGCAGAAACTGTATAATGGCAAGATATGATACCAGAATAATGTAGAATATCTCAATTGTGATTGATTGATGTCAACTCCACCGCGTTTTTATTATCTTTGCGTGAATATATAAGCTAGCTTTTAAAAAAATGCAATTTAAGTTTGATGTAAAGATAGGGATAAATATTTCTAGCCTTGTATTTGATTGTTGCGTAATTCGATATTTTTGTTTTACTATTAATTTAATTAATCTATCTCTGGAGCAATTGCATAAACTTCTGTGAATTATTTTAAAAATGTTTTAGAAACAATCGAGTTTTCCTTATATACATACATATCTATGCTATATAAAAATGAATTCATAAGTTAATGTTCTAATAATATTATGTATAACAATAGCCTTATAATACGAAATCATTTTATAGACAACCATATACAGGGTGTCTAGGATGTAAACAACATTATTTAACGCACATGTAGACGAATGCTTAGGAAACCCAAAACTGTATAAAATTTTAATCTACCTCGTAAATATTGACCATTGATCCGGATCTGTAACGAACCAATCAATATTGTATGTAAACTACAGAAACTATATTTATATAATATCACATTACTGAACTTTAATTGGTTTATTTTACCATGGATGAATGGAATCAGTTGCGTAAAAATGTGCTTGTGGTAATAATTTGAAGACGTTTTTTTAAAATTATGTATTTCAATGTATTTATTGTGCTATTAATTTATTGAATAATTAATTATTAGATTTCTGTTTTCATTTCTGTTTTTCGCTTAATAAAAATGATGAGTAAATTTAGTTAATTTAGGTAGACAGTCACAGGAGATTTTAGGTTTTGTAAATATTTAAAATGCGAATAGATATTTCAAATTTTTAATTCTTATTTGTTTTAGAGTATTATTTATAATTAATATTAAACTTACTAACGTTTATGAAATAAATAACTGTTTAATTACTAGATAAAGAGTTTTTATTCTTTTTTGATATTTAACGTAATCCATAAGTTCCCAAATGTCTTATTTTAAATAGGTATTCTGAAGAAATGTTTGTAACTGGAAACGTTTATAAATTTAATATCATTTAGAAATAACGCTATAAAATATAAACCTTTACAATCTCTATGACTTGGTTCCTAAACTCATCATAATTAATTATAAAACAACGCTTTATAATGAAATTTTACCTTGAGTAAAAGGTTGTTTTTTGCCATAGCTATCAAAATAATAAATACATCAGTTTTCTGATACTATTTGTATGAGGACATCTTTAACATTAACTATAATCTGCAGTCTTCACGGCCAGGCCCTTTAAAGCTAGGGTCAACAATTCGCGTATCTGGCAGTCTTTACAGTGCACGTATTTTATGTGAAATATAGTGATATATACCTATTCGTAGTGGTAAATCCCGTAAAAAATACATATTATACATACAATCGGCCAGGAATTGTCCCATACATCACAGTACACCAACTTAGAAAGCAGGATCAGGCTGAAAGCTTAAATAGCAAATATTTTGAAAGCTATTCAATTTAGTTACATTGTTTATAAGCGTTTTTATCGTATATACCAAGATGTATTTGCTTTTAAAGTAATGTCGCTTATATCCTGGTACGTTCCTACCTAAAAATCTTGTAAAAAAGACACTAATTAAATGAAAATAGGGAAATTAGTTCCACAATTTTAAAAACCGTGTAGGACGAAGAAAAAACTACACGTCGTACTAAAGAACCGTGCCAAAAAAGAAATAATGGAAACCCATATTATATTAATTCCACAAACTATAATTCATTCATATTTTTATTAAAAAATGATAACTTTTCTAAATCGGGTGTTTAAATAATAACATTACCTTTATTAGTTGTAAGAAATGATTAAAACCACAAATAATACTGGTAAAGGCACCACGAACTTAGACACTTTAGTTTATACATAAACTGCCGAATTTTACAAATATAGACGAATATTGAAAATATGTGATATAACGCGTATTCTTTACGTAAGTAAAACCGATAAAACAAGTCATTTTTTCTATGTCCCACAAACTAAAAACTTCCAGTACAAAATACATATGTAAACTCAATGATGATGGCTGAAACTTTGAAAATTTCTTGTGGTGATATAACTGAATTTAACATAAAAAACTCTAAAATGTTTAATAATTTTCAATTACAATGAGATCGCGTATATTTTTCATTAGATATTGTTTCTCTATTTACTATTTAAAAATTATTGAACACAAGTGAAATTCCATTATACTTCATTGTAACATTAGTTTGAAAGATTTTTAAAATTAATTAGGTTCGTCTTTTGTAGTAGTTATTTTGTTTTCAATAAAAAATTTATAACATTAGTGATTTAAAATATACTCAAAAATCCTCTCTTTGAAGAGGTACCAAAATTACTCAAAACACTCTTAGATATACCATTAGGTCTTACTTCAGAAAGTCACACATTTTATTTTACTTTGCTTCCAGGGCTGTAGGAGTATGCTAATATTGAGTTTGATAATCTACTCGTCCTTCAGTTCGTTCTTCAAAGTTATCGTGGTCGTCATTAATGTTACTTGTAGAAAGAAGGTAGCGTTAGCTGTGTTGTGTTTTAATGGCACAACGTTGAATGCAGTAACCAACTCAGCACAACCTTAAACAGACTAAGAGATGATCACTATCTTACATTTACAGGTCTTAAGCACGATTTTCACCTAATTCTGTTTGCTCCCACATCATCAGAGAAAACAGCGTTGACCGTTTCTAATAAAGGTCTTTTTGAATTTACTGCAATACCTTTTCCTGCTATACAGTAGCGTCTTATGGATAGCATTTTGGTCCTGCAGTAAGGGCGAAAGGATACTGCTAATGCAGGTCGGTATGCGTGTTGTAAAAGTCGATTAACTTACTACTTATATACTTTTCTCTACCTCGGTCCTGTTAGTGTTCACAGGTTTCGTATGATACGTACTTCTTTTTTCTTGAATCTGCTTGGATTTCAATTTCCTATTTTAAAGATTAGATTAAGTTAGCCTTAGAGACATGTGATTTAGATGTGTTACTCGCTTTTCGCATTATCGATCAATCACTAAGTACCCGGTTTTAAAGGGAATAAGTGATAATACAAAGATATGTTCGAAACACTTGGAGGAAGTTCTCTACTCTTCGTATGCAACGGTAAAAATTGGGTTGAATCTTTTAAGAGAGGGAAATTTGCAGTTGAAGGTGACAAGAGACCTGGAGGTTCGATTTTCGTGTTTATCCAAGAAAATATCAATGCAGTTCACAACATGAGCTTCTGAGATTGTCAAATTGAGATAAATTCATATGAATATGTACATCACATAATTCATAGATTTCCCAATGTTTGAATGCACATCAAAAGTCGTCAAAATTGGAAATGTAGTACTACATCTACATTGTTTTGGCGAAGATACTTATTCCTTTAGTCGTGTTATTACATGGATGAAAGCTGGCTAGGTTTCCGTGACCTAGATATGAAACAATAGCCGATGGAAT
This sequence comes from Phrixothrix hirtus, assembly GCA_024586415.1. NCBI lineage: Eukaryota > Metazoa > Arthropoda > Insecta > Coleoptera > Phengodidae > Phrixothrix > Phrixothrix hirtus. Next base: position 8,038 of record JAHWXV010089594.1, read on the forward strand.
GGAAGCGTCCTGATTTTCCAAAGACTAAGACGTTTTGTGTGCAGAAAGCTGCTGAGAATGTTCTTGCTTCAGTTTTTTCTTAGGAGAGTTATGATTGGTTACTTGGAAAAATGCAAAACAATAGCTGCATAATACTCTCACTTTATTAATAACTTTGGGAGGCGGGTATAGATTTGACCCGGACTTTTCGTGTAACAATAATAACAAAGATGCAAAATTAGTGAGATACATATTATTTTTCAAAATAATGTCCTGACTTCTACATTTATTCATTCCATATCTTGGAAAATTTGTGGATTCTAGTGGAAAAGAAGCTCACTGGTTACGTGCGCAACATAGTTTGCGCCGCTACAACCATCTGCTTATCTGATGTAAATTTTTGCCCTCCCAAGTACTTTTTAAGTGAACTAAATAAATGACAATTGCAAGGCTAAAAGTTGGTACTGTAAGAAGCATCCCAAGTTAGTGAGCGCATTTTGAGTAAAACGGGCAGTATGCGGACGAGCGTTATCCTGCAAAAGAATTAGGCATTTACTTAACCGTCAGTTTGGTTCTTACAGCCTCTTTTACTTGCATATTCTGCATTTATTGTTCTCCATTCTCTTAAAAATCCATGAAATTTTGACTTTAAAAGTCCCAGAACACTATCACCCTCAATTCTTCAGCGGATGTTCGAGGTTTAAACTTTTCAGGTAGCGGAGAACACTATTCCACGCTAGGATACATATTTTACGGGATGGTTTGACGAAGCCAGGATACACTGAGTATTGATACGTGCCCACAAATCGGCTCTTTCGTTTTAAAAACGTTGGAGGAAACAAAATCCTTTTCTAACTTTGAAAAATGTAAGCTTATCATGGATGGCACCTGTATGCTATGAATACTAACTTTCAGTATTTTCGCCAATTCGTCTGTTTGTTGGAATAAGCTCATCAACTTATCGAATATTCAACTCTTTTATTGCACTACGCACCCTTAAAGCATGATGAGGATTTGCTGCACGCATACATCCGCTCTTGAATCAATTACACCATTCAAATACCTCCAAATTATGTCTGGATATCACGTAGAATACAAGACTATTCCAATAAGTTAGGTAAAAATGCAAAGGATGGTACCATGGGGATGATATAAATATTATTTTGTTAAAATAATTCCTCCAGATGGCGCCATACTAGTTTTCAAAAAGACTTGTTGATTAGTTTGTATTTGACAGCCATTTACATGTTCATTTAACAACGTTCTTAGTTTGGCTAAAATTGAAAAAATTGATCTTCGCGTTCTAATAAAACGTTATTTTTTGCATATAAATGTAATAACAAAAATAAATAAAAACTTTATAAGTATTATTCGGACTCCATTTCATCATTTAAAATGATTCACATGTGATTTAATGATTTTTTTGAGGACGTACGAGCGTTCGCGTTGCTGAACGGTTTGTTTGACCAAAGGATGCCCCTACACCATAATTTATAACAAAAGTACATGATATTGTGTTCCTAAATCGTCAAATGACGGTACGATAGATTGAGGAGGCTCTAAATATGGAGATTCGTAGAGTGGTTTCAATTTTATATACTAATTTGCATATAAAAGAGCCTTCTTCAAGATACGTGCTGTGTTCATTAACCGTGGACCTAAAACGTAATCGTTCAACGACTTCGGAATATTGTTTGAAATTGTTTAATCTGAATTTTTCCGTCAATTTACTATTGCTGATGGTACTTTGCCACTATACTCCGAAAACCAAAAATTAATCGAAACAATGGGTAGAAGCTATTGAAGTATAGCGAAGAAAGTAAAATGGTGCAATTGGCTGGTTAAAGTGACTGAAGCGGTGTTTTGGGATGTTTGTGGAATAATATTCATTGACTACATTCACAAAGGTAGACATAACAGGAGTTATTATTCATCGTTGTTAGACCAGTTGAATGAAGAAATCAAGAAAGAATTTTATTTCATCACGATAATGCATCATAGCATTCTTCAGCTTTACAACTACAAAAATACATAAATTGCATTTAAAAAGCTTCTACATGCCACATATTCGCCTGTCTTGGTTCCTTCTGACATTTCGTATTCCCAAACATGAACACTTTGTTGCGGTCTGATGGACTGCCCTGTATAGTTTGTTGTTTGTAAAATAAATATAGTCTCTTTCACCTTTCATTTTACGATTTTATTTGATTTATTTAATTTTAGCCCCTCTTTTTGGTGCACTAATGGGCGCTACCGCTTTTCTATACGTTTAAATTTGTTCATTTTTAATTATGAGTATTAAGTAAAATGATAATTGACTCCTTTTATTGTATTTAAAATTTAATAATGTTAAGAACGGATTATTATTTGACATTCCTTATATTTTGTCTATTATCAATACTTGAATATTTAGTTTAAATAGGTATACTTTGTATTTTCGGGTTAGTTTTTATACAAGTACTTATTTCGGCATATTGTTTTGCCATGCGTACTATGTTTTAGAATTTGGTTTACCGGCTTAATGTCATTGGTCCTTCAATACGCCGAATCTAAAAGTATTACGATTTATCTGCTCGAACGTTCTTAAAAATTCGTTATTTAAAACCACTCAAATTTAATTTAAGATAAGGCTGATTAATTATTTAATGAGTTTCAAGTCACTATAGCTGGGACTCCCATGTTTTTTAGCGCTTTTTTTTCTACCTCTCTTCGTTCCTATTCTTTTCTGCCGCATCGCTGCGGAATGCTTTTGGATCTACCTGTCAGCATGGTATGTAGAGGTGGCCCTCTAAGTTACTTACACCACTCCTGAGAGCGAAGGCTTGGCCTAGGGGTTTCTTTGGAAGTTCCGGGGCAGATCAGTCTTGTTCAGCTCTGCTAATCAGGAATTGGCGTTTTTCCCAGCTGTTTCTACTTCGGGAGTCGCTGATACACCTCTTAGCGTTGCCTTATTGATTCTACCCGCCTTCTTTAACTTTCGAATCTACCAGACACAAGCATAGGGTACAGAGATCCAGCGGCAGACATCTCCATCTGTAATAACATCAGGTTTGCTGTTTAAGCAAGATGTGGTCAATTATTTCTGCGTATTTAAATAAAATATAACTTGTTCGTTAATTATTAATTTCATTGACCATGTTACTGTCTTGTTACTCAAATTTAAACATTTAGTCTCTTGAAGTAAATTCAAACTCATTGAGAAATTAGTTAGTATTTGTTGATTATAAATTAATTAGTATTTGTCAATTATGAAATATTTATCTATCTTCTGTCAATTAGTTTTAAGTCATTAATTTTGTGATGGGATATGTTAGAATTTGCTTAAAAATTATTTAATTACAGGATTTTATTCATTCGTATAAGAATTTTATCTTTAAGTCAAAGAAAGAACTGTTGGGGGTCATTATAGAAGGCCAAAGTTTTCGACCGTGCATGTTCGAGGATCCGTATCAATAACACCTGTTAATTTTAAAGCTTATTGTTGGAACTATTCTAACGTTTTTCTTATTGGATATTTTACTTTCAAATAACTTCAATTACATGAATACTGCGCAATACTGTCGCAAAATATTCTTACTATTTAGAAACACCTTATGTCACGGTTAATTATCAACTCTTTGATTTTATTGGACTATTTGTTTGCACTGAAAATATATATACAGTCTGTTCCTTAAAGACATGTTAATATTTAAGGGGGTGATTCTTGGACCCATTTTAAGAAAAAAACTTCCTAAGAACGTATGTCCTAAACGTCTTAACTTTTGAGATACAGGGTGGTAAAG
>JAHWXV010089601.1:0-10523 GCA_024586415.1 Phrixothrix hirtus
GCAACTCTGGTACACACTTCATGTACCAGAGGCTGGCCAGGCACTTTCATATAACCTGATGGTTCAATGTCATACAATAAGGGATGAAAAAAAAAAAAAAAAGGGTATGGCAAAATGTTATTAACGTTGGTTCCAGCGTATGCAAAAGTATATCAACTATTACGTAGAATATTTTTAATGAGCAATAAAAAAGTTTCGAACAATAAACATTTGTTTCTATTAGTTCTTCACAATACGCATCCTTTGTATTATATTTTTGTTGAAATAAATATGAAATTCTCATTTGAAATTAGATATACTTAGAAATTGTAAGTTTAATCTCCATTTTTCATACTTACTCAAATATATCTTCAGCACATCAGTAGCTTAATAGGCGAAATTTTAATATATTGCAGTGAAATACGTAGAAAATAAGAATAAATAATCTGACAAGGGCATGTGGATGGAAAGGTCTTGTCATACGCGTTCAAACATATAGCCCGATGGACCGTAGTAGGCACACTGTTCATTTAGGGTTAAATTAACCTAATTTAATGTGTATTAACAATGTGTAATCCCGTTAACAATCATAAGAATTGATTAATTTCACTAAATAGAAGGTCTTTATAGAAATTATAACTGCATAACTGATAAATAATTCTAATCGTTGTCAGCGAGCTGATGCGCTACAGGTTTCTCATGCGTATTCGACCATTATCGGAAACGAAATTAGAGTTTTTACAGTTTGAACTTTTTCTTTTCAAATAATGTCAGTGAACAATATTCATTAGCTCTTCTCAAATCACTAATCATGTCTGCCAGTGATTCCTTGCTAAAGTTCGTTTGTAATACAGATCAGTTTTCTTTTAAAATTGGTCTTGCCCCTAGATCTTTTAATGATATGATTTAATTGTGTGCCGGATAAAAGAGGCCATCTTTGAGAATATCTTATAGATGGCTTTAGTCAGTTACATATTAATGTCCATGTCTATGTACGAACTAAAGAAGTAGTCTAATACAGTTGTTAATTGATTATTTTCTCTGGAAGCCTTTAATTTTCAAGAAAAGAGGTAGATTATATTAAGATTACTTAAAATTTTCATATATTTTCAATTCTATACAAACAATTTAAGTTAATTATGCAACTAAAATCAGCACAAGTATTTATTACAAAATAAATGTGTGCATCAGTAAACGAACCACACTATAATTCTTCAATCTCATACCTTTAAAATGTAAATTAGGAACAACAGATTAAAAACAAATCACTGAATAGGTTTATCTCTATACTTTGAGCGAATATTAATAGAATAAGTTAGATGTAATACAAAAATATAAGTTAAAAACTTAATTATACGAAGCAATTTTTAACTGTTATAATTACTACAGTTACATCAAGTAACACTTACTACAAAAAATTTAATTGATAAACTACTCTAGTCTTGAAGTTTATTGCTAATTGATATGCTTGTCTTATAAAAATTATAGGCCAGCTCCAAAGAATGACGGCAGTTCAAACTGATTGTCCAGTTTGAAAGCCAAAATTAGAGCGACTTTAGTATTTTTCTGCTCTTATCTAGATATACAAAGGGTCATCCTAAATACGAGGGTTGTTCGAGATATTCCTGGCCACACCCAGAGATAACACAAGCAGGACCATAAGCTTATGATCTTTGTCAAGCAAGATCCCTTAGATGTTGTACTGCAAAGTTTCACACACGTGAATTCAGTTGTTCTTGTGTGGCGAGCGAGTGAATATAACAAGTTGTGAAAGTGTCTGCAAAATGGATAAAATTGAAGTGGCTTTGACAATGCACTTTATTTTGAAGGGGTTTAACCCCGACATATATAAAAAAAGAATTAGATTCCACTTTAAGAGAATATGAAAGGGGCCGTACCTCTATTCAAGGCGATAAACGTTTGGAACGCTCAAAAACCCCTATGTCCAACGAAACTGTCACAAAAATCTGAAATACTGGATTACATGACATTGCCAGCATATCAATAGACCATGTTCACTACATTTTACATTATGTTCTAGGTATGACAAAGCTTTCCGCTAGGTGGTTGCGGCGTTTGCTGACAGTCGGCCAGAGACGCATGCGAATGAATACGTCACAAGATAGTTTAAACTAATTTAAACGCGATTTTGCACTTTCTTCGGCGTTTTATAACAGCAGATAAAACATGTATCCATTATTATATGCTATAGACGAAGCATCATTGCAATCTGTGGATGAAACCTGGTGAAAGTGCGCCAAGGAAGACGAAAACAGTTCCATCTGTGGGTAAAATCATAGCTACGATTTGCTGAGATGCTCGTGATGTGGTTCTTATAGACTACTTGGAAAAAGGCAGTATTACGCTATACTAGTGGACCAATTGAAAAACATTATTCGGACTAAACGCCCACGTCTGGTCAAAAAGAAAGTAACTTTTCACCAAGATAATGCGCCTGCTTGTTCTCATTGCCGTTCATGTACAAATGAGCATCGTCTGACTGAAGCGACCAATAAATTCATTTTCTCGCATTGCTAAAATTTAAATAAAAATAAAAAAATTGGAACATTTCTGGTAGTCCAACGATGTTAGTTTCTGTACTGGCTAAGGCATATAAGGAAATATTTTTGATTTATTCTTAAACTGCGCCTTAACGATGCTTGAGATAATCCCAATTCGAGAAACGCCTTTGCATCAATATTTCTGGTACTGCAGCTATATTTGTTTTCATTGGGTTAAAACTTTCTAGCGAACGAGTAGAGAACGTAGTCTACCAGAACGACTAAAGGCAGCCATGTTAATTATCTTACTAACCATAGTCACGGTGGGTATAATCCCTTAATTTATATAAATTGGTAAGCTTTCTGGGCCTATATAACAGACGGACCAGGTGTATTGTAAAATTTCACTATTTTTATACACTGTTCCTTTGTAAATTTTATCATAACAAGCCTTATAAGTTTACTTTAACATACTAATGTGAAATACTTTAGAATTTTCAACGAAACAAAAGTTACCAAACCTTTAAGACCCACAATGTATTTTTTTTACATAAACTAATGAAATTAACTTGCAACAAAATTAGAAAACCGTGCTTACCTAATTGAGAGGAGAACGAATAATGCAGATATGAAAGCTAAATTCGAAAGCCAAGCACTTGCAACTCAAAGTATTTAGCATAAATGATGCTTGCTCTATTTTTTAAATTATTCAGTTTATAAAAATTAGTAAAATACTTTAAAGTAGAATTATTAGGAAATTAGGTTATAAAATGACGAATTGTAGCGCTTTAAGCTCACAGACATGTGTTTTAGCTATGCTGCTTTTGGCTTTCCGGAAACATACAGGCGTCAAATATAGGATTTTTGGTAGATGGCCATGACTGATGTACAACCTCTCTACTCAATGGCCGCGTCTAACCGCATTAAGCGTTCAGCACTGTGGTAGGTCTAGCTTTAAAGCGCGTTAGACGTTAATTTTTATTACTATTGCGAGGGCGGCTGCTTAAATTTCGGGACGTGACAGCACTGCAGTTCGCAGAACAATTAGCATACAAAATTCGTAAATTTTGACATCTTTACTGTCAAACGACTTTGACAAAAGGTGTGTATATAGAGTGTGTATTATTACAGAATACTTAAAAAAAAAGCGTCAACATTTCCGAGAAATCATTTTGTTTTACTGCCTATTGAAGAAAAGTGAAAAGGAATGTATCGCTAATCCAAAATTGCCTTTAGTAATGATACAGATATCAAGAGCAACTGTGTTTTGGTGGTATCAGGAATTTAAATTCAGTAGTAGTGACCTTAGTGGTGAAGTTCGTGCATGCGGGCCAACAACATCAAAACAGCAGCAAACATTGATATCGTACCAGAAATGATAAATGGAGATGGTCATTTAACTTATAAAGAAATTCAGACATCCTTATGCATTGACATGAAAAATAAACCAAATTTTATATGTGCAGTTTAGTGTAAAAAAATTATATTCACGATGGATTCCCCATAATTTGATTGAAACTCAAAAATAGGCTCGTGTTAAATGGTGTCGAGAAACACTTAAACGGTTCAACTCAGGTAAATGAAACTTAGAGTACAACATTGTTAGTAGTTATGAAAGTTGGATATGTGGCCCTTACCTGAAACGAAACAACAGTTGATTATTTGCGTGCTTCAAAATGACGCAAAACCAATTAGTTGTTCGTATTCGCGGTGTTTTCAGAAACTGGTCATGTGGCTACTATACATTTAGAAGATAATAAAACTGTAAATTCTAAATGGTATACAACTATCTGTTACCACATGATTTGTCCGAAATGCGAAATAAAAATAAAAGCGGCGAATCATTCAGTATCACAACAATGCAGACAAGTGATAGACTGTGATCTATTTGACCAGTCAGAAAGTGGAATTAATATCTCACTGCTTTTTATAGTCCCGATTTTAGTTCTAATGACTTTTTTATGTTTCCAAAACTCAAACATCTTGTGCGTAGGCAATGATTTTCCACGCCAGACGACGCAGCTGAAGCGCCCAAGAATGGAATTTTGGGTGTGCCGACATCTGAGCGGAAAGAAAGACAATTAGTTTAGTCGCATGAAAAAATGTATAGAGTGTAAAGGGGAATGTTTTGAAAGCAATAAAGCAATTGTTTTTATTCTAAGTATGTTCGTTCCCTTCTATCTCGAAATTAAAGCAGCGGCCCTGGTATATCAGTATTTTGTGCAAAATTTTTACACTAAATTTCATAAGCAGAGCTGCAGTGACAGTAGTTTATCTGAGAACATATGCTACATTTAACACTTTTAGTGCTTTACGCTGCTATATGGCGCTAGACGTATGCAATTAGTCATGCCAACATAAATAAATAAAAAGTGTAAATCACAGCCATAGGTGACAGAAAATCACAGCTAAATATTAAATATTATAATGGTTATTTAATAAAATATAATTAGAGCAGCCTAAAATATCTTAGGCATTACACTTTGGGAAAATGCTTTGCTGGTACTCGTGTCATTGATTCAGCCGCAATTCCAATTCTACTTGCAAAAGCTCATTTTCCAGACTAGTGATACCAAAAGTGTATACTGGCATTAATAAATGATTACTGCCAATAGACAAAATGACACCTAATCTGTTCCCTTGCTTTTTGCATTTCAGTTTTCTTTTAAAATAGTACAAGTATTTACATTTTTTAATGACAACGTATTTGTAAAAGCTTCCAAACGATTAGTTTTTGTTAATATATATATTTTGAGAATGGCTAATTTAATTTTATGTATGACATTTTAAATATCGTTTTAGCTATTCGAATTATTTTACTTCAGCTTCCTTTGTCAAGATGAAATGTAAATATTATGGATGGCTAAATTATAAATTTTTTAAATTACCCAAAAGTGGTGAGAGTTATGAACAAAAACAGATAAAGGTACAATTAAGGATACAATTTGAACAGATATTTTAAATTACATTCTCTAAGTATTCAAGAAACTAAGGGCATTTGACTAAAACTACAATAATACAATCAACATTTGCTATTAGTTTGTTTTGAATACATCCACGAGTTTAAATTATTATATTTCTTAATATTTTTATTTCAAAAGAAAGTTTTTTTTCCTAAAAAGGCCCGATATATTTGTAATAGGACAAATCAAGCAATTATATTTCTTAAATTAAAAACCATATTTAATGTGCCCTATAAGTAAATTACTTGAAATCCTTTGAATGTAGGTAATATTTGTAAGCTCACAAAGAAAAATTTAATAAATAATGATAAAATTACAGACAAGACGTGTATTTACAATTTTATGCGCGTAAAAGTATAATATATGCACCCCCTGACACCATGACGGTATGTCACTGTTATGCCAGACACTAAAACATTCCACCACTGTAAAATGTTGTATATTATATAAGTCAGGGAATTTTATTTTAAGAAAATGTGAACACAATTTGACATTGATGTTGAACAAAAAAAATGTATCATAAATAAGAAATTGGGCTATTTTAGGGAAACAAACTGTTAGCTTTTATTACCCAACGTAATTCACAAAAAGTGTGACAAATTATTTATAAGAATTTTTTGCCAATAATTTTAGATTAATAAATTTAGGATTAAATAGATGCAAAAGGTACTTTGATCTAAATAAAACTTTTCTAAACTTAATTTTCAAATTAATTATAAAGTGTATAATTGTTTACTCTCTCCTGTTATGCATATAATAAAATAAAAAGAAGCTATAATAATTGCAAAATTAACGTTGAAAACAAATAGCCGGAATTAATCATTGTGCAAATTATAACAAAAGCTCTATAAAAGCTGATGGAATATTTAATGAGACATTCGCTTGGAACAATTTCATCTATTTATCTTTACATGATTTAACAGCGCTATTTCATTTATTGAATAACAATAAAGTTTTACTAAACAATAGAGACAAAATTTTTAGCTTTTAGAATTTTAATTTTGGGTTTATATTGCACATAATCAGTATAAACCGTTACAAAATGAAGTCGATGCGCATCACAGAAATAAAATTTTATAACTGGAAACGGAGTCATTAAATGAAAATGTAATGAACTACTTTGCAATTGAATCGTATGCATTTCTATAAATATCATTAATATCAAATTTATTTTATACTACTTTTGTTAATTAAGATTAATGTATAATCGCATTAAACGTTGTTCCCAATTTCAACGAAAAAATCTTAAAAACTGTTTCAAGTATATTGTGTGGGTTCGTTTAAAATGCAACGTATAACTTCAGTTAAATGTATTTGTCTTCTTTATATATACAATACGAGTTCAAGGGTGCCTCTGGAATTAATTTTAGCCCACTTACGTGACACCTTTTTTAAAGAATCTTTAAAAGTTATGCATCATTCGATACCTCGTCGAAACAAGTCTAATGACTGAAATGGTGTAGATGCGTTTATATCTTAAAATTGCTTGCTTCGGTTTACTAATTGGTATCGTAAACCTGAAAATTGGTTCAGATTAAAAGGCGTTTCTATATCTTGAAGGTAGGTTGGGGTTTTTAAATGTTACTGAAGTAAGTTTCACGTTTACATTTATTTATATTCATTTAGTAACAGCTCTAATCGCATTATTGATTTGTTTCTTGATTTGATTCGAAATCCCTAATTTATTATTATTTATATAAACTCTAGATTGCTATCCTTACGAGTTCCAACTAGCTTCTGAACATACCATTTCCACAATTTTCTATTACTTTATTTTTTACATCCCTCTATATAATTGACCCGCCATTTATTCTAAATATGTCGCATTTCTAAAAGCCATCGGGTCTATTAACTGTATCGTATTAAATCTATACCAGCTTGCAATTCATTTTTAACATAACAGGCAATATATGCGACACTCTAGTACTCAGATAATTTCAGGACATATCTTGCTCAACTTCTATAGGATGTTATAAACAAAAAAATGTTACAGATAAAATTATTTTATTAACTACATTATAAAGCTACTGCTTTGCAGAACTTATCAACGTAGCCGCTATGTAATATCAAGCGCGAATCATAGCGTTTCACCAATTTGGGAATCCTCTTCATATAACTTAGCCGACTGGGATCTTAGTAACCTGTCACATCACTTTTAATCTTTTCATCGCCATAAAAGCGGTGTGATCCCAATCACTTCTTTATGTACGTAAACAGATGAAAATCACTTGAGGACAAGTCGGAACTGTGGAGGAGATTATTGAAAATGCCTCATTTGAATTGGCGCAAAGATTTTGGGTTAGCTAAGGACTGTGAGGACTAGCGTTGTCATGTGAAAACACAACATTGAACATCAACATACAACGACATTTGCTTTAAATGACTTTTTAAATCTCACAATAGACTCCAGAAGTCATAGTTGTACCACACTCCATGTATTTGGGAAGCAAGATCTCCTTAAGATCCCAAAAAAACAGGGCCATGACTTTCCTGGATGGTAAAGTTCGACGAGCTTTCGTCGGTTTAGTTGGTGGAGCGATATGATTCAATACCTTGACAACTGTTTTGTATCAGTGTTCAAATAGCATATCCAGGTCTCGTTGCCAGTCACAATTCTGTTCGACAATTATTATCCTTTCCCGTTATACAGTGAAAGAAAGTCTATAGCAAAGCTTATTCCTTTTATTTTCTGGATCCAAGCAATGAGTTTCAGTAACCACCAAGTACCAAACTTCTGGTAGTCGAAATTTTGAGTGAGTACCTGGTATGCAATAGCCGAAGCATTTGCGGGAATGGTCCAAAAAGTTCAGAAACTGTTAACCGATCGTTCTTACAAACTTAATCATCAATTTCCTTTACGATAGAACGGTCACCACGAGGAATGTATACTACTAAAGGTTTTTTGATCAAAACATTTTCTCATATCACGCATCTTACATTTGGCGAGATTTTCTATTGCGGAACTGATTATATAAAGTTACATGCACATGTTGAACCCTACTAGCAAGGAAGGTATGACAAGAGCTCAACTCCGGTTTTGATGAACTTTAGATATGTTGTAGACAACTACAATACAGGGTATCCACCTAATATGCGGAAGTCCAATATCTACGTTAATAAATAAGATAACTTGAATTTTTTTGTACAGTGTTTCCTAATTCCTTAAAATGCACAAAATGAAAATAGTGTGTTTTTTCTCTAAAACATCACAACTTAGGTATAGGTAAAGGTGTAATAAACTTGTAGAGGTCTTAGCAGTGAATTATATGAGCCAATAATATACAGGGTGTTCCATTTGAAATAGTGAAGAGTTTTTTAATTTTCGTTTCCCAGGTTTGCTAAGAATTTTTCCATCCCCTGTATGTCTTATTAAACTTTTTAATACATAGATCAAAAGAACCATTATTACATTTCAATTACAGAAAAATTGCTTTTTTAGATATTCATATAACGTAAATATTTCCCTGATTGGCAGTGACGGAAATTGGGAAAAAAGTGTTTTCCACAAAATATTTATAAAACTGTCAATATTTTCATACTAGTATTTTACATAATGTGTCTTTAATTTTTCATGTAGAATTCAACAAAGTTATAAAAAACGTAGCTTGCCATTCAATAAAAGAAAGTTACTCTCTGCCCATGGACAACTGAACACCCTGTATACGTCAAACTATTTTTAGTTTATGCAATTTAAGGAATTAGGAAATACTATATAAAAAAAATCAAGTTATTCATTTATTAACGTAGTATTATGTGGACACCCGGTATAAGGGTTACGTATTTTTTATCACCTCTAAATGGTTTTATGAAGTAAAAACCACTCTCAAAATTGTAGCTGTATGCGACCACTTTGGCAGTACACATAGAAGCAGTAGACCAATTTGAATGGAGTAAACGCTAAAATAATAGCCTTCATTCCCAATGAAAGCTTAATCTTACTAAACATTTTTACCGTGTTTTGAGGTGAAAACCTGCCCTTAAACAGAATTGTAATTATAAAAGATGTATGCTGTAGATTATTTCAAAGTAATATGTAAATGTTTTTGCATTTTCAACAAAAATAACCTTAAAACGTTATTCTACCCCTAACACTATGTTGACTATTTAACCGTAATGAATTGGTGTACTTTATATTTTTTCTTTTAATTTCGACATGAAATTGCTTCTAATAATAAATCTATTTGTCATGTTATACATAGATCATCGTAAACAATTATGAAGGGATAACGACCATCTTAATTCAATATTAATATTTAGCTACAAACAATCTCAAATTATTGCTCTCTGAGATAAGAATAAAAGTTTAATAGATAAGGCTTCAAAACCCAATAATTATTCAGATACCTCTTTAAATATGATTAATCGGTAAGCGAGTTATGTAATTTATAAGTGTAGATTTTTCTTTTATTAAATAGCAACTCGACAGTAGATAATAACTACTTAGAATTAAGATTAGATAGGAGCTTTCAGGTGTGTGTTAATTTGTGAACTTAGATCAGTCTTGTAATTGCTTTCATTAGAACTAGTTGTTTTAGCATTAAGGTAATACTTGTACTCCAACATCTGTAAAGTGTTGTAAAATAAATTTTTTTATAAAGTGAGCATATCTCACTATTAAACTGGCGCAGTCGGTAGGATCTTCGAGCAAAAGGGCATTATAACATTTTTTATCCTTTTGTACATTTTAACGTTTGACTCGAAGATTAAATAAATTTTACGTAAGAAGAGTAACCAGAATCATTCTCTGGCGTTCCAACATTGAATTTCCATTGTGTACTAAGAGGGTAGTATTAATTTCAAACTCCTGATTTAATAAAAACCATCCTGTCTATCGAAGATGCAAGTATCATCGAGATCTACATTGGCAACCGCTACAAAGGGGGTCCAGTCAACTACATTCCCGTTTGAGGAAATCACTATGCAGTAAGTGATATAAACATTTTTATAAATCTACGTGTATTATAATCATATATATATATATATATATATATAGGGAAATTACTTTTTGGTTTAAAAATTAATATAATTATAATGGTTATGTATATTTAGATATTAAAAAGATTTATAAAAATTCATTCCT
>JAHWXV010089639.1:0-13704 GCA_024586415.1 Phrixothrix hirtus
GGCCGCCGCGGATTTTACAATACAAAATGTCAAATTTTACGAATATGGCAATAACTTATTACACTAGCGACATCTAGTGGTCTTTTGTAACAACATAAAGGGCAACCCTAGTATCTACTAGTACACTTATGTAATAAATATAAAATATTTTCGCTATGGCTTTATGTTTATTTATAATTATATAAAGTGCTCATATAATACTAATGAATTATAAATGAAAAGCTTTTCGTCCAAAACAATTTAACTATGAGCCTGATAGTTATTTCATTGTTCAATCCATAAAAGTCATATTAGAACTAACACTTAAGGATTTGAAGAGGAAACCTAATTATCATAAACCACAACTTATAAAAATAGAAAAATTAATTTATGTTATCAATTAAAAAATTAAACAAGAAGAACATAATGATCGCAGATAATAGAATTAAATGTTTTTAAAATATTTAAAAGCAGCTAATAAGAAAATCTAGGAATCCGAAAATATAAAATCTTACGTGAATTATTACAACAAGTAAAAGCTAATACTCTACAATAATCTATGCTAAGACAGAGCTGGAGAGATGTGGAGTGCGTTTATAATTTTGACATTATGTAATTATCTGAATTTATTCATGTTGTAAGGTTTATTTTAATTCACCTTACTAATTTGGTTTTCGGGGTTAGTTATAAATTTTATTAAGGAACACTTTAGTAATAACATTTTGAAATCTAATTTGGATAGTAGCTTGATTCTGCAAAATAAATGTAGTAGTTATAATTTAAGGACGGTTTAGTTATGTTTCAATTCTTTTTAAAACAAATAACGGGTGTTTGCGCTGTCGAACAATTTTCTAGAAAATTTTGTAAATATGAAAATATAGAAATGAATGCGGTTAAACATCTTCTTATCCCCTTATTCATCGTATTCCATACCTGTACCCCTTCTGTTAAACAAAGGGCAGCATTTGCTTGAAATGTACTTTAGTATTACTTAGGTAGTAGAAGTAAAAACAAGGCATTTATTTTGCATAATATTTTTTTTGAATTGTAGTGTTTTTCAGTTTATTTCGAAAATATATAATTATTAAAGGTCCGTCGAGTTATTTATTAACACAAAGGTTAATTTACATTAAATGTGGTAGAGCAGTGGAAAGAAAACTGAAATAAATTAGTCGCTTTCAATCATTATCAGGAATGATTCAAAACGTTCCAAACGTTGGTCATTCAAGCTTGATCCCGCGTACATCAGTATTGAAGTTTCGTAAAATATTTTCCTACAATCGGTGGCAAGACTGCGTTCACTAAACAAGTAAGTGCAGTTTCCATATAATTACATATCCATTCCTTTTCATTTCGCTTCTATTTGATTAAATAATGGAGTCACTAAAGGATTTAGTTGCGTAAAGAGCCAGGCTAAAGGCGTGCCTTACAAGACTTAATAAAGTTTTACATAATTTGCATGATAGGAAAATAATCGTTTAGATGATAATACAGATATAATTAATTCATATGAACAAATACATTTCAAAATTATTGATTTATGCGAAGATGAAATCGTAAGTGCTCATACAAACAATTTAGAAGCGTTCGAGGATTTATTTTTCGAAACCAATCCCAAAATAAAAAACCTTTCAAGCAATAAAGTAAATACAAAAGAATCGAGCGTGCCTACAGTAATGGAAGGTATGACTTGGGAAACAGCACTAGCGCTTCCCAGTATATCCTTGCCGACCTTTGGCGTTAGTTCCATGATTTTTTGATTCAATTATAAATCTTAATGTGAACAATTTTCTAGGAAATTTTGTAAATATGAAAATATAGAAAGGAATGCGGTTAAACGTTAGCTTATCCCCTTATTCATCGCATTCCATACCTGTACCCCTTCTGTTAAATAAAGGGTAGCATTTGTTTGAAATGTATTTTAGTATTACTTAGGTAGTAGAAATAAAAACAAGGGGTTTATTTTACATAATATCCTTTTTGAAATGTAGTGTTTTTCAGTTTATTGTGAAAATATATAATTGTTAAAGCCCCTTCGAGTTATTGACTAGAACAAAAGTTGATTTACATTACATGTGGCACAGCAGTGGAAAAATGACTAAAATAAATTAGTCCCTTTCAATCATTGTCAGGAACGATTCAAAACGTTCCAAACAACGGGTGTCAGAATATATCGAACTTTGTTAGGGTTGCATTTAAATAAAAGTTCTTCATTAATACAAGTTATCTTGTTAATCTTGGTAGATTCAGTTTTGAGTCTTTTTCTGGTTCAGAGCAGTTGTTCCCGTAAGTTTTGGAATATTCCTTTATTAGCGAGGAGATTAAAATGGTTTTTATGGAGTCCATGGATTACTAGATTCAAATCCTTGGGACGTGGCGTCCTGCTAGACCTAGACACGGAGGAAATTTTCCAGGTGGCGCTAACCTAATTTTACGCTGCCAAAATCAAGAGCACTTTAAAGTAATTGCAAATAAATATCGTATAGTAATTACAAATTAATTAACTGAATTCTTTAAATTTTGTCCTGGGCGCTAGAAATATCCAAACTTTATTGATTTATTTAATCTATAATTGCCTATACGGCTGGAAGGCGTAACGATTCGCAACCTAAGCATTCAATTATTGTATCACACCTGATCTGACAGTGCATATCCCAGAGTTTCCAATTATATTAACCTTTCGCTATTTGAAAATCTTGTTATTCAGTTACATAGTGCGATAAACATTGAAAGACAGTAGTTATTTATTTAATCTGTTGATACTAACTATTATTTGATGTTAATTTTACTGTAATTAAATCTGAATTTTGCAGGTTAATAACTTTAAAAGTTACTTAAATGTTAGAAATGTTATTCAGTTATGCTAAGACCGTCTAGTTTTTTTAATTTATCAATAAATAAGTAAATTTCAATATCCTCAGCGTATCTGATTGTGTACATGTAATTGTTTATCAAACTTTGTTTAAACTCTTAATTTAGATTTATTAACGGTAGTGGCCTTAATTTCTGCATCACATGCTTAGCGTTGCTCCTTTTTGTAGCTGGAATTTACTTCCAGTCATACATCTTACATCTTGGTAAGCTGTTGCATTGGTAAAACCCTTCACAAATAATATTTTGTTGTAATTAAAAGTTTCCTTAATCATTTAGGTACCTTTAATTTATTTCTTTTTTGGCACCAAACCTTTCTTTAGAAGTTTAGAAACCCGACTCTGTGTTCTTACCACCTCCCTAAACGAGCCGCTAGAGTGTCACAGAAGGTAAGGTAGATCAAGGTTACCATATCTTTCAAACCAACTAAAAGAAATGGATAAAAGGTGACAATGGATTTAAATTGATGGAGATTTCTTCAATCGATTCTCTGAACTAAATTTGTCTATATTTTAATTAAAATATTTTAATTAAATCTAAAGTACAAGGAATATCACAATTAAATTAGGTCGTTAAACCAGAAAAACAATTTTCTGGAAATACGTGAAAATGGTACCCAATTGGGAATTACCTATTTGTTATTCATTTCATTGTTATTAAATGTAACAATAGTTGTAGTTCTCAATCTGATTTAGAATTTCCTAATTCAGTTTCGGCGACTCGTAATAAAATATAACAATTTATAAAACTCCTACTTTTATTATAGAAATAGATTTCAAACTTTTATGTCTTTTATCAATGAATTTAATTAGTAAACCCTTCACGGCCACATTTTTAGTGCTAATATAATCTACTAATAGTTAATATTGCAATTTACTGAGGAAGAACAAATACACGTTTTTAATTATATAAATTACATTTAAAGCTGGTAAATACACTTAATAAAAATTAATAATGCAAATATTTATTTATTTATTGAAATTTGAATGCATAATTCTTATAATAAAAATAATAAAATGCAAAGTAGGAAAACTTGATGACTATAAACTATGATTTTTCATGCAATATTAAAGAACAAGTAGAATGTTTAACTTTGCCATGTGACTATTATCCTTTTAAATACAATTACAGTTAAGTAATTTTAACTTGTTAATTTACTATTACTACTACTACTACCAATCATGCCAGTTCCTCAGCGGGGTGGGAAAAACCCAGTAACAAGCCTCCACCTTCTCAACCAACCACTGTATGCACCCATGCAACAAACTCCCTCCCATTACTACCACCCTTCACCACAACTTCCATCACTATTCTACTATTGCCCATCAATCCTATTATCTCTACTAACACTAATTCACTATTTTTCTGCATTCCTTTTGTCCTTATATACTACTTTTGATTCCATTAAATTCATACAACGTTTTTGGCAAGCTGTCCTATTCTTTGCGCTCTTTATCGTCTATACTTTTACAATTTCAATCATAATCAGGTACCCCTTTCTCATTCATAATACCTGCCTCATATATTTTCTTTGTTAAGCGTTCATTACTCATTCGTTCCACATGTCCAAACCATCTTAACGCACTTTTTTCGTACACTTCAGGCAGTGTCTCCTTCACTTTGCACGTATCCATCACCCATTCGTTCCTTACTCTGCAACGTCTCATTTTGCCACATGCAGCTCTTAGGTACCTCATACCTACGACGTTTATTTTATTCATATGACTCTTCTGACATCCCAAAGTCTGACTGCCATATAAAACAGTTGGAACAAATACACTATTGTACACAGCCTTCTTTGCTTCCCTACTTAACCGTTCCCTCTTGGTTATTGGCCACATGCTGCAAATTATTCTCCTACCTACAATCAATCTGTTTTCAAATTCACTATCTACTCGTCCATCATTCGCAAACATTCTGCTAAGGTAGGAAAACTTATCCACTTGCTCCATTATCTCCCTACCCAACATTAGCTGACATATTTCCGTTTCACCTTTCCTATTGAAAACCATTACCTTAGCTTTGCCACTACTGATTTTCAAACCCAACATTCGTTGCGTTTGGCTCACATTTTTAGCTACTAGTACTGCATCATCTGCATACATCAACACTTTGACATCTTAGCTGCCTACATTTATACCACTCATGTCCTCACGTGCACTTCTTATGCATTTATCCACAACTATATTTAACAACGAAGCATACATGACATATCCTTGTCTCACACCTTGCTCAATATCATAGTACTCACTAACTGTACTGTTCACTCTCATGCACACTCTGCTTCAATCATACATTACTTTATTGCAATCAGTAGTTCTCCTTCTACACCATACTCACCTGGCGTTGCCCATAACATGAATCTATACACACTATCATAAGCTTCTCTCAATCCACAAATGTACAACAAATTTCCTAATTAACATGCAAAAACTTCTCGGCCATTTGCTGCAAGCTAAATATTTGACCTGCGCACTCTCGTCAGGGCATGAATCCACACTGTGCATCCCATATCATCCTTTCATTATCTATGCGAATTCTGTCAATTATATTTCTACCAAACACCTTCCCAACTACACTTAATAAACTTATAGCTCTATAGTTCTTGCATTCATATCTACAACCTTTGCCTTTGTACAGAGGCACGATCATAGCACTCTTCCAGCCCTCTAACACTCTTGCTAATTAAACACAAGCATTAAATAGTTTGCACAACCATTCACCTAGTCGCATACCGCTATACTTTAATATGTCGTTTGTAACTTCATCTACTCCTGCAGCCTTCCCATTTTTAAGCCTTTTTATTGCATTTCGTACTTCTTCCACGCCTATAATCTTATCGTTCTCTTGGATTTTATTTATTCCAGCATTTTCCATATTCACACTTATCCCAGCATCCCTGTTGCCATACAACCCTTTAAAATATTCTTTCCAACGCAATACCATCCCACTCCATTTCGTTCTCAATATTCCGTATTTCGGTTACTCGGTTGCTTACACCGTGCTTTGTATTCCTTACCCACTTCCAAAATAATCTTTTATTACGATCAAAATTATTCTGCACTCTTACTCCCTCCTTCGCCCTCAGACGATCTCTTCCTTCACAGCCTCCTTTGCACGCTTCTTTCTAATCTGATATGCTTTCAGTAGATCCATTCTGTTCTTCTCATCTTTGGTTCCAATCATTCTATTATACATTTCTTTCTTCTCCTTTACTGCATCTTTCACGGCATCATTCGACCATGCGTTCTTTTTTGACTTTCCAATCGTAATATCTCCAAATGATTTAGTTGCACTCTCTATCGTGGTGCCTTTCAACCTATTCCATGCATAGTCGATGCCATCTTTTTCAATTTCATACCTCCCGTTAGATTCTTCTGACAACATTCTCGTCTCTATGTTTTGTACGTATTCCTCTCCCACAATCTCGTCGTGCAATTTTTCCACTTTCACTCTAGTCTTTCTTACCACCGCTTTGTTCTTATATATCTACTTTTTACCAAGCTCAATTCTTGATATTGCCAGAAAAATGATTCATCCCACATTCAGAACCTCTCATCGCTAGTGTGTCCTTTACCAATTTACGTAACCTCCAGGCATGCCCAACCCTATTCTATACAGACTAACCTCCTGATCATGAACGGATTACTCTGCAAGCCAGCACGTAGTTGCCCGTGCCGCGACTACTAGGAAGTATACGTAATGCCCTGACACACTCGGACACTGTTAATTTTTTATTTTCATATACTAATTATATATCAGTTTCTTATGGCGCGTACATAAAACTGAATAGAAATTTAAAAAATTACAACTTGACTTATAATTATTTATATTTATGTTTATTATAACAAAATTTTTAACTTCATTTCGAGATTAATAAATTTACAACAATTTGTGATATGGTGATATTGCTAAATCAGCTATAGAAGTTCAAGGTGCATTAAAATCTATTATACAACACCTCAAAAAGCGAATAACTATTGGAATGGAAAAAATTTAATATGAAAATCCTATAGGTACAGTGAGAGAAGTATCTATAACCATTTATTGTAGAGTTTACCTCCATAGAAAGGGGTTTATCCTTATAAATAAGAACGGCACAGGACCTAGGAGGACATACAAGGCGATTTGGCAGAGAAGGGCAGTACAATACGTTATGAAGGAGGTTTGAAACAGTACGCAGTTTTTGCTAAAATATACGTTGAATGCAAGTTCAGAGGAACTAAAAAGGAGAACGGTCACTGTTACGGGATACGCTATAATTCACCATTAAATAAATTTGAATTGATAGGTGGGGCGTTAACGTTCGAGGGTAAACGGAAACATTTACATGCAAGGGTACTCAGGGTCTCTCCGAGTTAGCTTGTAAGCGGGAATCACTAGGACATGAAACATACGCTGAAAATAATTACTGTTTCTGATTAATGCGGTACGTCAAGACTAAATTTCAAGTGATAATCCTAGGGTTACGGGAAAGTGTATTCCAATATTATCAAACGACTTCTACAAGACAAACCACCACTTAATTTCACATCGACTCCTATATTCTGAGAATCACCGTTCTTCAATATTCCAATAACTTCTGCTCCTAGAACCCCTGTTACGAAATACTCTCAAATAGTTCTTACTACATCGGTAACTTTGGCATCGCCCGCTAATGAAACGCAACGGCCTTGGTATCAACCCTTGTTGTCACACCATCACGTACAATTAAGCCTAAAGGAAAAGGAGTGGGTTTGCAGATACTAAACCTTGACAACAAAAGATTTGAATTTATCAATCGAAAAGATACTCATAAACATTGGCCATGTCAAAGTCAGTCGGACACACCGGACACAACGACATTATTTACATTATTGATAAATATCGAACAGCGAAAATTGTAAACGAAGCTGCGCTATTACACATGTAATACTCATTATGACACGTTCACGGAAATTGTAATGTAATGAGATTTAACATATTCCGTCATCAGCTCACGGTCACTACTGCATAGCGTTACCAATTTCTGTAGCACAAGATGTACCTTATTTACATCATGAAACGTTATCATTGATGTTAACATCAAGGGGATGACTTAAGCATTAATATCGACTTCAATTCGAAATACACAAACATAAACATGTTTTTCCAATGAGAATAGCTCAACTACACATTACTACACCAAACTGCAAGAAAGACATAGTAAATGTCCAAAAAGGTATATAGTCAATTAAGAGTGATGATTGCTTTTTTAAGAATTTCAAACCTTCTGCGTCGATTCCAATATTCTATTCAATATATCTATTTCCAATTTATTAATATCAAAATTTGCAATCCGTTTGTCGTTTTTAATTTTTAAGTCTTTGTGTTCCAGTGTCAGCGTTTTGGTGGCACTTAACATACCTAGTAAATTTAGCATCTCAGTATATACATGCGATTTAAAGAAATATCGTATTGCTTTCGTTTCAGGAACTGTCTCATGATAACAGTCATATAAGTCATTTTCTACGCGTGTTTTAACACCAGATGTTTTATCACAAGTACCATTTTTATTCACACAGTGTGCTTTTGCACCGAAACCATAGGAGAAACTCGAGAATGTTCATTTTTCATTTTGCTTACGATTAATTCATTACATGCAATTCTATGAAGATATTCTAGTTTAAAATTAGAAGCACTGAATCTATCTAAAAGTTTTTTGATTTCACCGTAAAAATTTATAACGTAAATTTCAATATTTACTGCACGTATATCATTTGAACAATCTATTTTCGGATAGTACATCGCGAAAGATATTAACTTACAAGGCCGTATTAATTAAGACTTTATTTCGTATATCATCGAGTACTATAACCTCATGCAGTTTGTTAACCCTTCTTAACACTTTTTATGTGTGTTACCCCCTTCACGCATGGTTTAACCTCACTAGAATATATCTCACGCTGAAACTAAAAATATTAATATACGTACTCAAATAAAAACGATTTTTTCTACTCGCTAATATTGAAGTATGTCATTTATGCATCGATTGCAGTGGTTGAAATTTCATTGCAATAGCTAGTGTGGTTGAAATTGACGACTATCGTTTGTTATAAATGCACGCAATACAATATAGAAAGCCATAATCTATTTCTATATAAAAATCAACGTTACTTTAAAACATAGTTGAATTGTCAATGCCTAATTTGTATATGATGCGCAGTTTACACAATAAGGTTCTATTTCGAATTTATTTCAAAACTTCGTAGAAAAAATAGTATGTACGATGTGTAGAAGAAAGCATTTTAACTACTCGAACATTTTTTTATGTTGCAGTAGAAATGCAACTTCTTCCACTTGTTAGATAATATACTATAATGCTTATAGACAGGTTAAAGGGCAGCAACGCTATTTTGAATAGTGTCTAATAAAACTGCTAAAACATTTTAAACTGCATTTAGCCTCCTTCATGGCATATATTCTTTTCAAGGAAACTATATTATTTTAGAAGATTTATTTGAGAGTTTTAATTCTTTTAAGGTTAGTTATTACCCTCAAAATAAGATATGGCCATCAAAACAAATTATTTTTCAATTTCGTACGAAATTGAATATTTTAACGTGTGTTTTATTTGAATTGGACTATTATTTTAGACCAAACTGTCAAATGGTCCAACACAAATCTAACCATAAGGTCAAATTTTTCACCTTAACCGTTTATTAGCCGCTAAAAGCATACATGTAACTTATTTTTTAATCAACTATGATTTATCAAACCAGTAAATACAATCGGTGTCCGACACCTAAAAGGCTGCTCTTGATGGAAATTACTTTTTGGTAAAATTTCCTGGTTTGTGTATCATACATGATGTATTTACATTTAAGAGTGCGCCAAATTCGATGGACATGAAGTAAACCGTCATTATTTCAAAGTCAATTCATATATAATGTTTTCTAATAGACTATACTTTTCATTAAATTTATTATTAAATTAACTATTCTCCCGAAACATTCACTTTAGTACGTTTCGACTATCTTAATTTCTTCTAAAATGTAAAATTGTGTTATTTATTTTCAGAAATGGTAGAAGAGATTAGCAGTAACGACAGCAACACTAACAAGATGAAGTATGATAATAGGTTCGTAGAAGAGGTGGGTTTCAAAGGAAAAACAATTTTACTTACTGGAGGAACAGGTTTTATGGGTAAAGTCTTTATTGAAAAGATTTTGAGGACTTGCCCTACAGTCAAAAGGATTTATGTATTGGTTAGGAATAAGCAAGGAAAAACACCACAGGATAGATTGGAAAATATATTTTCTGGTCCTGTAAGTCACATTACTCTAACCTAAATTTTTTGCATATGTTGCGATGAAAATGATCAGTCGTTTTTGGAATTTATTAATAGGTTTAACTATTTATTAAATTGCTTTCGATTAACTTTGAATCTATTTTCATGCGTACTTACGCGAATGCATATTTGATACAAAATGTCAGCTATTTAGTTAGCTCATTTATTGAGTACCAAGGTGGTTAAAGTATCATCTCTAGTGCTCTAAATATTCTATCAAATCCGATGAACTGTTTAAATGACCCAGTTCATGCCGATCACCTAATACGCCTATCAAGAACTCTATCCATACTACATCGCTTAATACGCTCTATATAAATACTTGAGAATTATTGTAGTCTGATTTGATCTGATTCATCTGAATAGCGAGTATCAGATCAAGTTTATATAAAAAGATTGAGCGCAGCGTAAACAGATAGTTTCGTTTTAAACATTATTGAACCCAGTAACAAAACACTGTTTCCCTTTCCCTTAACAAAATTATGAAACGTTTATATTTTATATTGAAATTTTTAGTGGGTAACTAGCACAACTCTAGTCGTAAAAACGACAAAATTTTGCTCTCGTTCTAGTCTCTGGAAAATAACGTAATTTGCATCCGTTATAGAGCTGATAACGAGATAAAATATATTTAAATGGTGTCACTGCTGCATATGCATCGAGGAATTAGGTGCATCCATATACTACCATGTTAGCTGACAGTATAGTCGGTCGTGGGTCGACGATAATTAAGGATGCACACTGTACTGGGTAAGTCTAAGTCAGGAATTCAGCGCGTGCCTGATTCCAGTCATAGCTACTAGGAATAATGACACACTCTGTATATCAGACGATAGATAGTCTTACCTGAAGCAGCAGTAATACAGCTTGGGTTGCCAAATAAGCTAATGTCGTTGGTGTAAATGTAATGAAGAGAATACGGTAAACTAATAGAAAATATCTGATTCTTTTAACTCACCAGGCATATCAATAATTCATTTTATCATCTTTAAAGTCCCAGCAGTAAGCCTAAAGCAACAATTTGACACTGCGGATGGAATTCTATTTAAATGCACTCTATATATGAACTAACTAAACTTTTGTAATAATTAATTGCAACAATTTAAAGGAATTAACTAGGTTCACTAACTAAAATTGAGGAAGTTTTATTGTTTCCCCCTCATCTTAAGCAAATATAACTTGCTAAATCAATTTTTTATAAAATAATACATGTATGAAAAGAAATAAGTGGTATTCCGAATAATAGAAGTGGGATACATGCACAAGTTAACAATTCCTGTATCTACTTCAGATGTTACTCATTCTATAATCAAACAGCTAAACACTTAAACGGGTAGAAATTGGCTGACACGGAGGACGCAAAGGTTGATTTATCTATTGGTTACCATTCTAATTACAAATAACTTAAAATAGAAACAAGTGTACCGATAGTAGAATATTAAATTACTTGTCTTCATCCAAATAAAAAATTAAGTGTACGGATATTTTGATTTCCAAACTTCAGATTAAACCAGTTAGATTAATACAAGGTATTACATAAAGGCTTTATAAACATGTAGAGTCAATTTCATGTGAACTTGGAACAACTTTTGTGAGCTTCTACATATTTTAAGTAGCGTAAAACTGCCTTTTGCTTTACGCAGTTTTAATTAATCAATTTATACAACGTTTTGTTGTTAAAATTATTGTGTCTTAGAAAATTTAAGAAAGCCACGTCGGTTGCATATTAACCTCTGGCAACCACTATACCTTTGTATTTTATTTAAAACTGTAGGTAACTGATCTCTGAAACAATACATTTACAAATTAATAAAGGATCCATAATTCTCAAATTGAGACGATAATAATATTGAGTAACTAAATCAACTATTAACCTCAGTCTCAAGAAAATTATTATTTTTATACAGTAATTTACAATGACTAGTCTCGAATTTAAAAAAAGTACATCAGAATATTGGTATATTAATTCTGGTTAGAATCAATTTAAAACATTTTAAAACAACACACATTAAATAATAATAAATTTTTGTTGTATTAAAATTTTTTAAATTGATTATATTCAGAATTAATATACCAATATTCTGATGATAAACTTGATAGAAGAACAATGAACGGCTACGTGTCATTCTTCTATCAAGACGGGTATTATTTTCCAAAAATGTATTATAATTTAATGTGCGTTGTTCTAAAATTTTTTAAACTGATTATAACCAGAATTAATATACCAACATTCTGATGATGAACTTTTTTTGAGTTCGAAACTAATCAATGTAAATTATTGTATAAAAATAATAATTTTCTTGAGACTGAGTTTAGTAGTTGATTTAGTTTCTGAATATATCTACACTTATCTTATTCAATTCATTTAATTAACGAATATGTCACTTGAATTGAATCATATCCAAAAAATAAAAGGTTTAATGGAGCTTCAGGGCGGTTGGTGTATTCCATTAATTGCAAATGATATGAATACAAATAAAAACGCTGTTTTCTATAAAGAACCGGTGGGATTAAGAATAGAATGTGAAAAGAAAATCAGCTAGCGGCAGCCAGAACATTTTTAACTTCCATCAAGGTAGAAAATTACTAAATTATTTAGGGGTAAATCCTTTTTCTACACAAAGGCGCCACAGCAGTCAAAAATTTTCTTGGTTCATCCTAAAGAATTTAAAATTAAGGAACCCCGTAGCTGCTAATAAATCATTTCTTACGGCATAAAGTATGCAGTCCATAAATTGTGGTCGTCGAAATTTGAATTATTGGGATTGGGTAATATTTAGGGATAGAAGGTATTTCAAGCTTCGAGGAAATCCAGAATTTGTGTCTTATAAATTTAATCAATCTTTTATAAACAATTACGAATGTGGATGTTTTACAGTTAATGTGTGTGTTATATCTCTTCCAAGGCTCAATGGTTAATGTTTTATTGTTACATGTAACACCGATATACTGGGTGATGCAAAAAGTCCACTCCAGCTAATGACTCCGTTATGACAAGAGCAAAAAGTTTGATTCTTGGAGGTTATGCATTAGTCGTAACGGAATTTACATCTGTTAATAAAAATTTATGTTTTGACGTTTAACTTCGGCGCTATCATGTTAAATTTGAAAAGACAAATAGAACAACGTGTATATTGTCATATCAATAAAAAGCCTGTTTTATTTAGAATTCATTGATATAAAACCTAAAAGTGTTGAATGAAAAAATTTTCAAAAAGGAAATTTTCTATCGTACATGGTTGTCTTGGATTGTTTGTTTATTAAATTTGATGGCGCTGCAAATGACGGAAGTTAGGTGAACAAATTTGTATATTTTTAGCTGTATTGGGCACTAGATGACCTCCATTTAGGACTTTGCCAGCTGATAATTAAGCTAATTCTGGATCGATACATATAGGAAAGTGAGTATAACTCCAAAAATGGAGGCCAACTGGTAAAAAAAGTGTCGAACGCGTACGTAGCATAAGGTTGTCGGAGGTGTATTAATACTAAATGTATCTGTATATATATATATATATATATATATATATATATATATATATATA
>JAHWXV010089648.1:0-10376 GCA_024586415.1 Phrixothrix hirtus
TATAATGATTAATTAGAACTAATTTTACTGTAGCATAAAATAATAAACTGTAGAAAATAAATATCGGAACGCAAAGCAGCGATTCGCAGGTCCCAAAACGTAACGAGCTTTCGCCATCTTCGGCGGATGCCAGTAGAAAACATATGATAAACTGACCTGAATGGTAGAAGTTTTCAGAAAAAAACGGATTTTATCCTTAATGAATCGAATTCATCGCCTTGAGGCTGCGCAACGGGTGTTTCTTCGCGAAACCACTGGTCGCCATACTAGGGCCTTAGAAAGGTAGAACAAAGGGCGGCTCTGCTATGGAGAAGCAGCAGTTAACCAAGGCGAAAGGAACCCTCCAAAGCGTAACCTCGGGCTCATCCAGAAGCAATTGGCGTTATAAACATGCCGGCGAATTCCCAAACTTAACGGACATTTTAAATCCTGTACTTAAAACACTAGAAATAAATAAATAGAGAAAAATCAATTAACCAGCCTTATACATAACCAAAGCGTAACCTCGGGCTCATCCAGAAGCAATCGGCGTTATAAACATGCCGGCGAATTCCCAAACTTAACGGGCATTTTAAATCCCGTGCTTAAAACACTAAAAATAAATAAATAGAGAAAAATCAATTAACCAACCTTATACATAACCAAGGGATGCCTACTCAGCCTAACAAAAATGTAGATGTTTTATCCAAAGAAGAAGAATAAGTCAAAGAGATCGTTGAAACTAGACAGAGCGAAAAACAACAGCGTGCGTCTTGCACAACGAACTAACACACAATCCCGGACGGTACGCGATGGGAACAGATAGCGACCTTCGCGAATACAAATTACAAAAGACGGAGTTAGGCAACCCAAAGCGCATCGGATAATTAAAAACGCGAAAGCAGACGTAATTTGCAAAAATTAATCGAACTCAAAAAGAGACAAAGTTATATAGTAAAAGGGGCTCCCCTCGCACGGGAAGGTTAAAACTGGCCTCTACAATTGGTTGGCAACAGGGACTTTGGCTAGAATTGAATTCTCGGAGATAGACATGGTTATTTCGCTTAAGCCTTTCACAGGCCAACAATAAAGAAGCAAAGGAACAATATTATAAAAGGATACCTGGGTTTTATTCGTCAATTTACCGGGCTTGTTGATTGTCCTGAACCAGAGTCGTCTATCTTGATTTATCGATCGATTCCTGTGTCCGCAGAAGAACGTAGCACGTCCAAAAGCAGCGACTGGGATGGAGAAAAAGAAAGCAGGTCAATCCCCAGAGGTATGCTATTCCATCTCTCAGGCTTGGTAGTTCAACATACTACATTATGCTCCCTATACTCCAAACATTTAAAAAAAACCACACACACGGCCGATTCTTACACAAACTACGCGACGTGAAAAATTATAAATCCCAATCGTCACGGACGTAGAAAACGCGCCTCTCGTATTTTATCCGACAGGAAGCTCTCTATTTATTATTTTTGTTGTCCACGCCAACAACGCTGTTTTAAAAAACGATACGGCGGCAAATTTAAACGAAAAATATTTTGTTTATTAGACGCGGATCGTCAACAAAATATGGCACGTTTTATTATTGAGTATTAAACGATCACTGCTTTCATAAAAAAAATCGAGTGGTTATGGTTTTTCCAACGCTTTTGTCACAAATTGTATCCATAGGTTGCTAGGAGATAAACATTGTCTACTGAATAAATGCCATTTGTTAGAGACCCTAACAAATTCAACACTTTACCTTAAAATGCCTCCAGTACGACTACGCCGAAATTTTTCCCGTATTTCTGATTTTGACAGAGGCCGAATTATCGGTATGAAAGAAGCAAGTCCTTCCTTTCGGGAAATTGGTAGAAGGGTAAATTGGGAGCACACTATTATCGTCTACTTGGTGGGAAGAAGCCGTTCAGCGACACCATCTAACTGGTAAGCTTCCTTGTAGCAGACCCGCTTCTTCGACGCATTGTAGCAGAATTACTTGCAATGTCAATTAGAGGTTGCATGGAGCAAGATACCCCAGGACGACATGGGCCAGCTGCTACAAAGCATGCCACAACAAGTAAATGCGTGCATTGCAATTGTTAATATTTGTTTTATAAAAGTAGTACTCGTATAACATAACAATCGCGCTTATAAAGACTGAAAGTTTCGCGTGTTTTAATGTTATTTATAATTAAGTTAAAAATAGACAGTTTAAAGACTTTAAAAATTGCAAAGTGCGGGAAACATTAATAATTAAAATAATTAATTATATATAAAAATGTTTGTAAATCCAGTAGCTTGTCTAATTAGCATTAGACAAACTACAAATATTGTATTTGTATAAAATAAAGTGATTTTATTATTGCATAAGGTTGCACCACTTTTAAATATTATTACGCATCGTCTCGCAAGTTCGATTATAACAAATTATCGTAAAGCGATAGAAAGAAATAGCAAATGAATCTATATGCATTTATGGAACAAAGACTCCGCTTCTTTGAATGGGTATAAATAAAGCTATTTTGGAAGGTTTAAAACACTTCGATTTCGACTTTGGAATCGAAGACAACAAATTGCATTCTCATGGCGAGGTGCATATAATAAATCAACCCTTAATTTAAATTATATGATTGAACCTACAAACCTCATTTGCACTTAGAAAGTTGTAAATGTTAACGTCTTCACCGTTTGCGTCTCGTTGCTAGGGCGACGAGCGCCTTCGCTGAAGAAGGTTGCTTGTGCCATAGGTAACTGGAGTATCCTGACGTCACCGTCCAAAAAGCGCGGCCGTCTTAAATTGCTGCAGCGACTGGACATGTAATACGGACTCGGCGACGCGAGCTTTGGTTGCTTGTGCCATAAGATCTAGCGTCTCCGATGCATTCGGATTGCAAAGGAAATACATAAGGAATACATAAATCCTTAGGTTGCTTGCAGACCACTTGTTATTAATACTCGATCCGTTTATTAGACAAATTCTAAAAGCATTCCAACACTGGTTTAAGGCATCTAGAAATTAATTGCCGTTGGTAATAAGCCTCCGTACGAGAAGTGCTAATTAATTTCATTGACAATAGTTTAGTAATGTCATCCGAGCGTTACTAAAGTTAATATGAGCTAAGGAAAACTGACTGCCATGAGCAATAACAAAATATATATGTTAATTGAACTTAGCGTGGTAAAGATTAATACTAATTGTCACTGTTGTACATGCAAACAATAGTTAAACGATCATTCCGTTTCATTGATTTCACTTTGTATATATATTTTTTAGAGGTAGATGCCTAGATAGTACTCGTATAATTATTTAAACCCTTTCGTTATTATTTTGTACATAATTTTGCCCTAATTAATCATTCAGTTATTTTTATTAGTACAATATATGATTATGATTCACATTCTAATCTAGCTAGATATGACCGATAAATCCTGAATGAGCCCACCCGTCACGATGACAACCTGGTCAAGCAAAATATAACGTCACAGTTTGTAAGTGAGTATATTTATGTTTATTATACTTAAGGCATTTTTAAGCGAATACCCTGCAAAGCGCAGCAAACATTGTGGAAAATAAAGTTTTTTTCAATATTCTAAATTCTGCTCGTTAGAGTTTACATAAATAATTACTTAATTAAGGGTTGTAACCAATATATTTGGGAATTTATTTTCAATTACTTGTTTGTTAGATTGTTTTGTGGCTGAACCTTCAACTGCTATGGTCATTTCGCGATATACCGAACCTGGAGGAGTTTCACGCTCAGTAGGAATTTTTAACGTGGCAAACATCATTGATATGGGACCTACGATTTTACTTTCTAATCTGAGAAGGCATGTTGTTTAAATATTTCTCTGCTGAAAAATGTACCTACGTCATCTGATTTGAATTCGCGTCTTTTGTGCCATCCATTACACCAAACGAGGTCGGTGTAGGTACACTGCCCCAAATAAACGAATGGACAAACCGAATTTTGTAATTCCGCTTAAATAAAGAATAAATGAAGTGGAACTACCTGTGGCAGCATCCTGAAGAAAGCCTGGCTTTGCTTTGAGCTGGCTACACATCTGGCGGATAATTTAGAATATTGGTTATAACTGTTCATTCTTTTTTTGGGGCACTGTACATACATTTATTAATTGTAACGCTAGATTCATGTTTGAAGGATTTTTAATGATAGATGACAATGTTTATTCTAACGTTACAAAATAGCAAGCAACTTATGACGCCCTCTGTTTTTTAGGCATGGCGTTAAACCAGCTACCTATATTTTGCAAAAATAATGCGATTGTGTGATTCTTGATATTTAAAGACAGACCAACGACTTCGCTTCAGGTCACTCCTCTAATTTTAGGAGAGACCTTAGGGCATATAATTTCTTCTTTGTGCCTATTTTTGTGCTAAACACATCTTTGGCATAATTTGGTATGTGTAATACAAGTTTAAATCCCCATTTGCTTTGAATAAATGTCCTCGGTAAGGATTTCTATTCTAGGTAAAGAATTTAATCGCTTTGCGACAAGTTTATCGTCCACTTCTACTATTCTAAGTCAAAGTATCTTTTAGAAACCGGAGTAATCGCAGTCATAGTCTATCCTGGAGAAATGCTCGTTTTTACTTAATTAAGTTTGCGATATAAGTACGTCTTCATTTTATTTAAAAATTTGGACTATTAATCTGTATTACTTTAACTTATTAATAATTGTGACATTACTTCAATTAATATACGCGAAGTGATCGTTTAATTTCTTTGTCAAGTAAAGTTTAGAAATGTATATCAAAGAATTATTATTAGATAACTCGCTCTATTGTAATCAGGGTTTGTTGTTATACTGTATGTTCATTTATCTTAACGTGTTATTTTAGTAAGTTAATAAGTTATTTAGACTAAATCATTTACAATTCTGTTAGTTGATTTATTAAGTTTATATGAATGCATCTGATATTTTGATTCTTAATATATATAGTTAAGTATCTTTGAATCTTTGATTGGTAGTTTTACACGTTAGCATTACATTTTAACTTTTTAGGTAGCTAATTTAAATTGTGAACGAATAACAAGAATAAATTATAAGGTATAAGATTTATTGCAGCAAGAAAAATTGCCATTGTTTAAATTAGTGCGTCGTTATTTTGTTAAAAACCGCGAAATTCCACTAACGAGTCCAGCTTATAAACGTTGACTTTAAACAAAGCGCATTTATTACTTTAACCATGTGAAACTACGATAATAATTTAATGCTTGAATAATAGCGCAAATCGTTAATTATTATTAACATTTGTCGAAATTTTTAGTCCATCACTGACAAGATGTTTTCAGTAAAGTGTGCACCAGGCGCTTTCTCGTAGAACCGTTGCAAATTAGTCTGCTGAGCAACAGGTCAGGAAAAATAACTCTTTTCTACCTTGGTAGTAGACAATTTTCAGATTTTAACAACTGAAACGCTCCTTGCGCCCCAGAGGTTGTCAAAGATGTTAATTTTCCTGAATTAGCTAGTTTTCTCCGGCTACCGCAGTGGAGATAGGGGGTTCTACGTTTGCGATGAAATTAATTAGGCTAAAATTCAAGAACGATTTACAAGTGTCAAAAATCTTAACGGTGAGATTTTACAGAAACGAAACGGTAAGGAATTTTATCTCAAACCGAAAGGGTATAATTTTATCACGGCATACTTACTAGTTAATTTCTGATTTAGTGTACGCCACTGGACTACTATTTCGATCAGGTCATTTAGACGGATACATGACTGTATGTTAGTTACTTAACTTAAACTGTTTTCCTGCAAGAAAGTATCTGTTAATAAATTTATAGGTGTCTATAATTACAAAATAAAAGATGCTGTATGCTGAATACTCAATATATTAATGATCAAGGAAATCTAATGTGTACAGTTATACGAAATACATTACTCATTTAAAAGAAAGGAATTACGTTAAACTACGTTAGGGGACCCCTGTGCCTTATATAAATTACAATTAATACTAACTTAGGTAATACACTCGACCCTTCTGTAAAGGTCTTAATTCGATAAACAACCAAAGTTGATCAATAAAAGCTAACGCCAATTGTCATGACTATCTATTACTTTAATCGTCTTTTACTTATGATTTGGTCGAACTAATTGTTCCAGTCGTAATTAAACAACAAATGAAAGGAGGGGTTTATTGGATCACTATTTGACCGTAAGTTTATAGTAAAAATTCGCTTACGTGTTGACTGAAGTCTGACGATTCCGGATAAGGCGGCAACATAGTGGCATCAAGCCTCGTACCTGGAGCGTACTTCACGACCTTGTCCTTAATCCTTGGTCGGACATGAATGAAAAATCAGCGAATCCCTTAAAATTTCACGACAGGCGTTGAATAATGAATTCCCACGAATTCAGTATTTCGATAAAACGTTAAACGGGATAACTCTTCATTTATGAACTTTCACGAACCAGGGCGTTGGTGCAGGTAAAGTGCACTCGCACCCTTGAAGAACGGAAAATCGCACGCTGACCTTACGGTAGTTAGCTCTGAACTGTCTGTTAAAACAAATTTCTCCTTGAACTTACGGGCAAAGGGGGATTGGTGGTTACATTTATTTTTAGAATGGTAAACGTTCTGATGGGAAAGCTGGCGTTGCGTTGTTTTTTTGTTTTTTTAAACTAAGCTTGAACTGGGAATTTTTGAATATTACTAACTGATACTGGTTGTTTACCAATTGGATTTTATTATTAATTCACTTATATACAGGGTGCGGCAAAATGATAGGTAGGATTTCAAACAGTCATTGCTCGGTTTGTGGAAGGGGTAAAGCAGTGCGTGCGGTCGCCTTAGTTCGTGTCATTGTCAGTTCTAGCCATGGCTTGGACCCGTGTGCAGCGCGTGTTTACAGAGAAGATATGGTGAATCTGCAATAGCGACACGGCGTGTCTTCCGTATTCGGTTTGATGTTGGCCGTCATGGTGTCGTTTCGGACGGAAGAACAATTCGTCGCGAAACAGGTTCTGTGTTTAAGCGAAAATCTATGGGCCGGCCAATCACAGCAAGAACACCGGAAATGTAAATGCTGTCAGAGCCTCGGTACAGCAGTCTCCCAAACGTTCTGCGCGTAGGCATGCAGATGCGCTAGGAACGTCGGATCGAAGTGTTCGAAGAATTTTACACAAATAACTTAGAATGCATCCGTATAAAATGATGGTGGTACAGGAATTGAGTGAAAGAGATTTTAAAACCCGTACAAAATGTTGCCGGGATATTCTTCAGAACATTTCCCCAGCAGCTGTTGTTATGTCTAACGACGAAGTACATTTTCATCTATCGGGCGCAGTGAATTAACAAAATTTCCGCTATTGGTCGGAAAATAATCCACGAGAACTTCAACAGCGACCAATTCACAGTCCAAAGGTTACCGTCTGGTGTGCAATATCTAATTGCGGCGTGTGAAGAGAATGGAGTAACTGTAACAGTCTACGGAGATCGTTACTGTAACATGTTAGACAAGTTTCTACGTCCAAAACTGAACGAGTTAAACGATCATCAGCGGGGAGGTCTATGGTTCCAGCAAGATGGTGCTACATCGCATACCACACGTCGCTCGCTCTATCTTCTCCAAGAAATATTCACGGGAAAAGTTACGGGGTGACCTTGCCTGGCCTCCGCGTTCGCCTGATTTGTCCCCCTGCGATTTTGTTTTAGGAGACATTTCAAAGCGCAAGTTTTTAGTTGTCAGCCACACAATTTGGAAAAATTAAAGGCAGCGATAGGAGAAGAAATTTCCGCAACTCCGCAAGAGATTGTCCATAGAGTAATGGTGCGCTTTCGTGAAAACGTTCAAGAATATATCAACATGAATGCTCGTCATTTAAGTACTGTAATTTTTAAAGCATAACGTTTCAAAATGGCATGACATGTGCTTTTCAAAAATATAAAACTTTTTTTTGCTTTGTGTGGTTTGGTTTTTATCGACATCCCAAATAGTGCCTACCATTTTTCCGCACCCTGTATATATACCGGGTATTCCCAAACAAATGACAAATGTTGTAGGAATTTTAGCGTACTTACAAACTATTTGAGCTCAGATTAAGAATTTTTCAAATCTTTAAAGTAAAACACCGCACGGTTCCGCATTGTTGAGCTTCCTGGGCCCTTAAACTAGAAGTTTTGCAATTATTTGTTACCTAATTTTAGAAAACTCACTTTTTATTGAGATACAGTATTATTTAATATGCCATATAATTTTAATTTACTCAAATACTTTATTGTATATTTTATATTTCAGAACAGTGCGTTCCGTGGCAGATAAAAGTGTTGCAGATTAGATAATACGTAAAGTGTTATCTTTATAAGTAATCAATCGAAACATTTTGTTTAAGAGATTATAGAAGTTTGACAATGATGATGATAATCGTGGCAGCATTATTTGCTGTGGGTATTTATTTTTATTTTTTACGTCCCTTAAAGCGTTGGGAAAAAAAAGGCATACCCTATATAAAACCATGGCCGATTTTTGGAAACCTAGCCCCAAATGTTTTTCGTCTACGTTCACTGGCTCATGTATTTCAAGACGCCTACAACACATTTCCTGAAGAGCGGTAAGGTTTTAATTTAAATATTTTAATTCATCAACTGTTTAGTTTTTAGGTATGTTGGCTTTCACAACTTTTCAGTTCCAATATTAATAGTTCGCGATCCTGATTTAATTAGGCAAATTACGGTAAAAGATTTTGATACCTTTCCAGAACACAGGCCATTTTTACCTGAAGATGCCGACCCATTGTGGAGCAACAACCTTTTCGCAATAAAAGGTAACACTATAAATAGAATAAAGTCTGCGATTAAAAACTACATTTAAGGTGGCAAAAGATGGCACGACCTCAGATCAACTTTAAGTCCCTCTTTTACTGGCAGTAAAATGAGAATTATGTTTGGGCTTATGAAGGAATGTTCCAAGCAATTTTCGCAACACTTTTTGAAAGAAGGGGATATGGTTACTGTTGAACTTAAAAACGCCTTTACCAGATTTACCAATGATGTAATTGCAACCACGGCTTTTGGCATAACATGTGATTCTTTAGAACAGCCCAATAATGAATTTTATACCATGGGAAGAGATTTAACTAATACTGGTGGACTAAAAAGCCTAAAATTTTTAGTCTTTTTAATGAGTCCGCTTTTAACTAAAGTAAATATATAAATTTAGTAACTATACAGGGTGTTCCACTGCCATGGCAGGTAGTATCTAGAAAACGAATAGAGGGATTAAAGTCAAACTTTGGTAAGTTATCTTGTGTTACCTATTCTATCTACCAAAAATATTTTCGGTAATACCGGAAATTGCCACTAACTTCGTTATTTTAAATGGAATGTCTACATTTTTATTTCATTTTCAGATTATAAATCTGCATCGAATTTAATGTAACTTTTATCTAACAAGTATTTACATAACTTTTATAGTTTTCGATAAAAAAATTATTTACGTTTGTCAAAGACCAAAATAGAGGCTTCAATAATATTGAATTACTCTAAACTGGAAAGAGATACAATTATGAAACTTTTAACGAAAAACCAAATGGCAATAAGGTATGCCACTGCATAACTATCTTTTTAAAAGTCCATTGCAGGGTAAAGATAACGAGGCTCCTTTACAACTATCCGAAAATTGCCAAACAGTTAATTCATTTAAATAGGACTTGTATGTTTTTGTTATCGTGTTCGATAGAGAATTAAATTCTTTTTAAATCCATATAAGGCATCCCTATACCTAAATGCGATAGTTTTTTAGTTATTTGCCATACCTCTTGTTGTCAAGAAATTTCTCAAATTTATTACGGAAGTTGGCTTTGGATTACAACAAACAAATTACAATTACAAATATACCGAGAATTAAAAAAGATACTACAGTCAAACCTTGCACAATTACCAACTGCCATCTGTGCTGTCAGGTGAAAATATTTTCAAGATGGCCATACTTCCGAAACTATTGGAAAAAGTGTAACGAGTGTTTGTTTGAGCCCCTTTGTTTTGTGGACGTCAAAATTGTAACCAGTTAGGATAGTTCTTGAACGTACTAGATGTTGGGACTTGATTCAAACACTGAAATTTGTATACCGCGGGATAGCTCTATGGAAGTCGGAGAAAAGGTCCAGGACTGTATTTTAGAAGTAACAGCAAACCTCTAAAACTAATCGATGCGTCAAATTTGTAACGACGATCCTCTCAAACTAAAAATTATTAAAATCAATATATACGGTTACTCCCCAGTGTGAACTGAGATTTATTAATGGTAACTGGTATGGTAACTGTTTGAATTTCACTAGTCAAACTCAATATTTAATTGCCGTTCTTATAGAATAACTAATGATTGCTTCGTTGTATATATACATATATATATATATATATATATATATATATATATATATAT
>JAHWXV010089686.1:0-10764 GCA_024586415.1 Phrixothrix hirtus
TATATATATATATATATATATATATGTATGTATATTTCAAAGCGCATGTCGGCGCGCCATTTTTCTTTCACTTCAGACACGCCCCTACTCACTCATTTACATATAAGCAATATCTAAGACACATCCCACTTACGTTACAATAGACACACGCCCCGTTTACTCCCACTTAAATTACATCTGTCTCACACAACCATAACCCCACTCTTCGAGCTCGCTCTAACCAAAACCCTGAAAACTCCATTCACAGCCACGCCCACACACGCCCTAGCTCACTCACACACACACAGACACACTTATCACACCCTCTCACTCGCTCTCTCACTACTTATTTTATACACGCAAAAGGAAAACTGCAGGGGGGCGGGAAACTCTACCTCGTGCCTCCTACCTCCAGATCTCATTACCCCTCACCCTGGGTGTATCTAGAACGTCACTTACTTCACTACTGGAAGATATATAAAAGACCAACAACGAAACTTATATTATTGCCATATAATGAAGAGAAGATGCGAGTGTACAAGAAGAAATCCGATAAGGACAGGAGTGAAGAAGGAATAAAAAGAGTGACGCTAACGATAGTATGCCTGTTGATGTTAATAGAATGAGGATCAAGCAATTTCTTAGTACAATATCCAGGCCAGGGTATTATTTGGAAAAATTAAGTGGTTCGAGAATTGAGGGAGGAGAATCCAGAATACAAATGAAATTTTCGACAGAACAGATAAGAGGTGTTTTAAAGCGAGGAAGCAAGGTAGTGCAGGAAACAAGACAATTATGTAGGAGTACAAATGAGTTATATGAAGAAATATATTACCAAACGTAAGTAAATGACTTGGAATTGCAAAATCAAACATTGCATTCGGCGATAGAAGGGTTATTAAGAAGTGAAGTAAAAAACCAGAAACGAAGATTGTTAGGAAAACTTTGAACAGCAGTTTTTGGAGTAAATGAGGAAGTATATGAAGATATTGAAAATTAAAACCACCACCAACAAGAAATGGCAAAGGAAGCGAACCAACAATCCAAATTTATGATTTCAAGTATTCAGAATATGGAGAACAGTGGAACATAAATCGAAGAAAAGCTAAGGCAGTTTCGAGTCAAACTCAATCAAATGTTAGAAGCAATAAAGACGTTGGAAACGCATTGAATAGCAAGCAATTTATTGGGTGACAAATGAAAATTATAGAAGCATTTTGACCATATAATTGGAACATGGAAGCATATATTATATAATGGCACCAAAAAAATTATACAAAACGATAGGAGAAGCTGATAGCAAGTTACCGACAAATATGGAAATATTACTAAGACAAATCCAAAGACTAAAGGTTAGTGAAACAGCCGGCGAAGTAATAGTAAATGGATATTTTGCGATTACCGAGATAAAAGAGTATGAAATAATAGCGTTTCAAAACACAAATGGAACTTTTTCGTATATGGAGATAAAGCAGGATGCCGTAGCAGTGAATTATGATTTGCAAGAATATTTCAATGTTGAATGCGATAAAATGGACAGTTAGGTAAAATTAGCAGAAACAAAGCTTTTTTGTACACCGGTAGCAATAGAGGGCAATCCAAATTTTGAGATTGATCATATATTTCACAGAACAGAAGAGCCAGAATGTAGAATGAATCAAATAAGCATAACACAGTTGATATGAGAAAAATTGTATCAAGATAATATGTATTTATAGCACCGAATAGTATAAGAGTGGATGTGATCTGTTCTGGGGGTCGGCAAGATGTAACACTAAATGTTACAGGACTTATAAAAATAACTCAAAACTGTGTCATGCCGTACCAATCAACAATCATTAAACCTATGCGGCAAATAAATCCCAAGGCTATTGCGGCATATGCAAGGCTAGTAAACGTAAACTTGGTAAATAAATACGAACAAAAGCTGATCAAGTTGTTTGAGGTAAAACCAATAAGCAAAGTACAATTTATGGATGCAAATAGTACACAACAAGAAATGACATAAGTGGACCAACCCATGTTAAGGCAAATTCATAAACATGTAGCGTGAATCAGTGG
Organism: Phrixothrix hirtus; assembly: GCA_024586415.1. Lineage (NCBI taxonomy): Eukaryota > Metazoa > Arthropoda > Insecta > Coleoptera > Phengodidae > Phrixothrix > Phrixothrix hirtus. The sequence continues at coordinate 2,041 of JAHWXV010089686.1, forward strand.
ACTGGCTGCTGTAATATTACTCAGAATAATTATAATCGCATGGAAAGCAGTGATATGGGAGTGTAACACATGGAAAAAGAAATGGAAGCCAGAGCAAGGGAGCAATTCGAGATGACACATGAGAGCAACTACGAGCAGCACAAAAAATAGATATAGACAACAAGAGGTAAAACAGATAACGAACGAAACACCAAGGCAACTTATAAATTAAGTCTAATTTAAAAAATGGCAGTATGCCCGAAATACTTTGAAGTAATAAGGAAATACCAGTAAAATTAAGATTATTTAAAACTAATTCAAACAGTATGAAATGTAAGTCGAATTACTGCCTAAAACATTTATGTTAACATAAGTACAGGATAATGTTTAATCATAGGAGACATAAGGTTGCGGAATTTTCTGGTACTAAAGTTCAGCAAGATAGCAAATTACAACAGTAATAAATTATTTAAGAAATCCACAAAAATCTTCATAATGCAGAAAAGTAAGATAAAAGGAATTAGAGATAAAAATAGAACCGGTGGTATTGAGTCATATCCGCTTTAGCATGACAACCCATACAGCCCATTTATTACAACGTCAATAATACATTCTAGCCAATACACAACGCTTCGCTAATGCAAAATACACAAACTATTACAGTATAGGTCTTGAAAGGCAACTACTTAAAGCTAAGTCATATTTACGCAAATGCATTGTTAAGTAGTCTAAGTAACTAATCTAACTCATGAACTCAAATAAGCTGCATGTTTCACTGAGATAAGCTAAGTCCTATAGTGGGAATACCCCATCATACATAACAATTGTACGTATGAAACCAAGTGGTGCCAACCTACGAGCCATGGTTAAGAAATTTTCCAATGCTAAACTAAGTGCATGCATATATTAAAATTAATCGTGGACATGACGAATTGGGTAAGCAAAAGGTATTGTGCTTACCGTGTTTATGTTAATTTCTTGTTGAAGCAAGACTATCGAACGTGTGCAATTATTGCTAACATTGATAGTTGTTCTAAGTATGGTTGGTATCGCTTGTTAGTAACAGTGTTCGATATAATAGTCCAACATATCTTATAATTGTATGTGTTAGATTGAATAGTAGGCGTGGTCGGCTTAAGAGGTTACGCCCTTATTAGCTTATGCCGGAATTGCTCGTCCTGAGGTTGACAATAGATAGTAACTTTAGAACTTTAGAATTTTTTGATCTCTCGAGTGCCGAGTCTCTAGGAACTCTTATCTCCTAGTTGCAGGAATGGTAGAGATTTGTGTTTGCCCTTTAAGGAGCTTTGGCTAGTGGATCTTTTCGTTTCTATCTATTGGAGTTTGACTCAGTTTCCCCTGCTTTTACATAGAAAACGGCTGCGCAAGTTCAGGGGCGTGGCCAATGATTACTAGGATAATGTCGTTTTTGTCGCTGGACTTGGCTATTTTTTGGGTAATTGATTTGGAAATGTTTATTAGTTTTTCATAGTCAATTCTGGTTAGCCAGGCTAGAATATTGTTAAGTTAAAGCTTGTTTCCGGTTCTGTTTCCAGGGGGCGTGTCCGTTTATTTCCTTGCTCGTTTTATTCAGTGCGATGCTTGCATAAGTTTTCTTTCTACCTCCAGTTGAAGGAGGTCGCGGGATTTTGTGCTTGGGGTGCGATCTGCATCCCTGGCAATTCGAGAGGTGATCGCCCCTGTAGTTCGCGCAATTCGCCGGCGTGTCCCTACGTTTTGTACAATGGTACGTAAGGTGACCCGGACTTTAAACACTTTGAGGGGGTGTGGCAGTTACTCTGAGAGCGACTGTTTCGTTGCAGCGTCTACACTGCACCACCGTGTTTGATTTTTTCGGAGATTCAACCGAGATTGCTAATGAGAGCACTGTTTTTAAATTGAATACTTTTTTGGGGTTTTCTTTAGTTTTATCCGCGAGTTCGTATAGTATTGGCATTGGAATTTTGTCTCTGCCTGCATTGTACGTGCGGCATACTATGATTACCGGCACTTTTTGATTTATAAAGTGTTTAAGGACTGCGTTTTCGGGCATAGTTTCTGGTATGCCGCGTATCACCACACGTAGAAGCTTCTCGGCGTTTAATTTGTACGTGTGATAAGAAACTTGACCGTCTTACAGTATCCTTATCACATTCTTGATGCTGTCTATGTTCCCTGTTTGCACTTATATTCCATCTGCAATATTTTTCGCGTTGTTTATAAAAATGTTGCTCCCACTAAACTTTTCATTTAGGACTTCCCATTGTTTCCTGTTGCGCACAACAATGGGTGGCATTTTTTGTATTTTTGCACCCATAGCTGTGGGTGGCGCTGTGGTCTCTGCTGCTGGAGCCTCTTCACTTTGTTGTGTTCTACTATGCGCTTCGAAACGGTTCGAGACGCTGATTTTCGCACTAGATTCCGCGGCTGCTTTGTTTATTGTCCTCTTCCGTTTGTTATTACGGGTTGAAATTTTTCTCGTTTATGTAAGGTTCCTGTTTCTTCCTACTCTGTGTAGTAGTTCATTTCGGTGTCCGGGAGTAGTTTGATATCCGAGATGGTTTGTTGTGTATTGTTTCTATCACTATCGATGAGGACTGTGTGTTTCGAGGTAAGGCCGATGTATTCATCCAGTGTCCTTTCTATTAATTGTTGCATCGCGAGATGTTTGTGTTTGATGTCGCCTATTTTCGCTATAATACCTCTTGGGCATTATCTCATTTTCTTTATCGCTTCCCACTCGTTTCCGGTTTTGTAACTAGTTAGGACGGAGTTTAAAATTGTTTGTAACTCTGATGTGTTTTCGCAAATTTTGACGTTGGTAGAATACATTGCTTACACAGGAAATTAACTGTGTACTGTACCCAACCCACCGCTACATAAGTAGAAGGGACCTAAGGTACAGCACACTATTGACAACAGGAAGAACAGCTACAACACAGCCGCACTCGGCGGCTGCTCAACTCACGTAATACCGCTCTTGAACAGATAGTTGGTAGCCACTACGAAAGGCGAGTAAAACAGGTCTTGCTAAAAATCTGCTAGCGTGCGAACGCGACAATTACAGGTCGTGTGATTACGCTCGTCGCTGAGTTCAGTTTCTATGCCAACACATTATGAGCCAGTTGCAACCCTGCAGAAGGAAAATTTCCCCCTATACGCCGCGAAAATCACATTATAAAATAGTTGGCGAATCACAGATAAAGTATGCACGCAAATTCGTGAAATACCAAACACAGAGGACGTGATGTGATAAGTCGTAGTGGCCAAATTAGATCCATTAGTTCCGTCGGTTGAAATCGTAGCAAGCACTGCATGACTGAAATGAGTATAATGCACAATGCAGCAATAATTTCGTCGTTTGAGGAACGAGTAAGTTGCAAAGACTTAAAACTAGTACATGTAAACTAAATACTTTAACAATTCTTCAAATTAGACTAAGGTTAATTGCTAGACTCAATACAAGTTCCGCTAATACCAATTAATTGCAAAATTGCTTGCAATAAGCCAATAAGTTAATTATAAGACCAAATAATAGTTGCATGTGAACTAATTACATCGACAATTGTTTAAAATACGTCCAAAAACAGGAGGGGCATCATAGGTCTAGTCAACTATTATAAATGCATAGTCGCGAAGCTCCGCCTACGTTGCTTCCCGACACACGTACAGACGACATAATGGCGTAATTATTACACCCCACTTAGCGAACAAGCCGGTAGCGATTGGACAGCCCATCAGCCAACCTGAAGATGGCGCAAAAGAAGATATAAGAGAGGGATCCATAGACAAAGGAGTCGCTTAGTCGTCGCGGAGCTGTCCAAGAGGACAGACGTGGTGAGGTTACGTTCGAACGAGTGCGCGTAGTGTACCTTAAACCCCTTACTGGTAGCGTAGGTGGGTCGGTTGCAAAAACCTCACCGTATACTACTGCGAAGTACAACATAGGGTGATAAACATCGGCATTATAAAACCGCCAAAGCTGGTGATAACAAAATGGACGCCACTAAATCGAACGAAGAAATTATCCCAAAAGAAGAGAAACAGAGGGAAAGATGCCAAGAGGCAGCAAAGAGGATTGATGAAGGCATCAAGAAACTAACGATAGAACTGATCAAGCTCAAAGGCCAGAGAGAAAAAGAAGACCACCTTCAAGACAGAATTGCCAAACTAAGGAAGACAGAAGACTATGGAGACGACTTTATATCCCAAGACAATACAAGATAGGGAAACTAAACGGTCTCCGAATACCCAGGCAAAGGAATGCACGCAAAGCCCATCGGAGGACATAAAGGAACTTCCTCCTTTGAAAATCCCTGTTAGAAAGGCGAGTGAACTTCTAACGCCATAGGTACAGAATATAAAGAGACCGCCACTCATCGTTATGCGCAACAAGGATGCATACGCACAAATTATACTAGTGGCGGAGGAAAACAATGTAGCCGTCACCGAAGGTTTAAACACTCACGAGTAGATAAATATAAAGATGAATCCCCTAGAGAGTTTAGGCCATTGAGATGTATTCTGGACGAGATAAAAGAACCATGAAATACCTTCAAAATCCCAGAGGACAAGGAATTGAAGGTGGTAATTCAAGGAATTCCAGAAGCGATTACGAACGAAGAAGTTCTCCACTAGTTAAAAAAGTGAGAATTCGGAGTAAACTCAGCCAAACGCTTAGGAAACAAACACCGAAAACTTCCCTAATGCTGCTCAAATGTCCAAGGACAATCAAAGGAAAAGGGATTTTCGACCTTAAGGACATTCTGCAAATAAGGGTGTCGGTAGAGGCAAAAGGACGCCCAACACATAGTACACAATGCTACAAATTCCAAACGTTAGGTCACGTCTCGTATAGCAGTACTGCATTATTTAGATGTCTAAAGTGCGCAAAAGATCATCCAACATTTAAATGCGAACTGAGCCCAGACTCGGTCAACAAGTGCTGTAATTGCGGAGGCCAACACCCCGCAGATTTCAAATGCCCCCAAAACCCAGACTACCAAAGAAGTAAGAAGATGGAAGACTCAACAAATAGATTTAGACAGACTGAAGTGAAGCAAGGCATAACGTATGCAGGGAGGGCGAAAGCAAGACTAGTACACTCCTTAGTGAATAAGGAAGATCTATCATCATCAATTATGGAGCCGCCCGAGAAAGCCCTAACGAAGATAATTCCAACGATCATTATACAAATAACAAAACAAGCTAAGGATACAATGACTAAATGTGTCAATTTGAATGACAATGGTGTCGCAAAGAAAAGAAAAGAACTTGAGCATTTCCTCAAACAAGAAGAGATACCAATCGCGATTATTACAGGGACGCACCTCAACAAGGGTGGAAAGTTATGGCTAAATGGATATAACATTGTTCGCTCTTAAAGGGAAGGAGGAAGAGGCAGCGGCGTAGCCATGGCAACTAACAAGTATATATGCATAAAACCACTCCCTGCAATAATAATGAAAGAAAAATCCAAATTGGAGGCTGTTGGAGCAGTAAGCGAAATATAGATCGAACTAATAAACATCATCGCGATCTACAATCCTCCAAGACACCTGCTAATAGAAGATGACTTGAAAGAAGTAACGAGATTCGGTCCTTCCCTAATAGCGGGAGACTGAAACGCAAAGAATCTAATCTGGGGATGTAGGACAAGGAACAAAACCGGAAAAGTGAAGAAGAACTACGTAGCCAGAACATGGAACAACTATAATTGCCCCAAATTATGCAATATCAATCGCAGCAAGGAATTTAGGCGACATACTAGACATTCGCTTGGCGCTCCAAGTCCATTGGAGAATGAGGGAAAACTCACACTCCCTAAGCTCCGATCACTTCCCGGTCATAATAGAATCGCTGGGAACAATCGAAATAGAGCAAGGAAAACCAAAACTGAAAACCAATTGGCTCAAATTTTCCTTCAATATGGAGGCATTCGAACCGTTCAGTGAGGTTGGGAACAATAGGTATATAGATGAAGCGGTGGAGAAACTCACTACCTCCATACAAATGGTGCTCAAGAGAAGCCAGAAAGAGATAAAATAACCCATCTAAATCAATGGGGTCTAACAAATAGCTAGAAGGCTACAGTAACGGAAAATAACGTAATCAAGAAACGTTGGGCAAAATACAGGAACCTGCAGGACAAAATACGCCTTGCAAGGAAACAAAAACAGGTCGAAAAAATGGTCGAAAGCAGCAAAAGAGGGAGCAGGGAAAACTTTCTAGAGGAAATGAAGAAAGGACAGCACGAATTGTGGAAACTCATCAAAAAATGCAAATCCGAAAGAGACTCGAACTCCCCCATAGGGTACGAGAGCAAGCGGTACTTCTCAGACGAGGAAAAGGCCGAAGCAATCAGTAGACATTTGGAAGGTCAGTTCAGAAATGACAAAAAATCATCCGTTGAAAACACAAAACAACTGGCAAATAAAATAGCAGCTCTCATGCCGGACATAAAGAGAGAAGAGGCTTTACAAATCTCGCTAGAAGAATTAAAAAGGAAAATTAAAGCATCCGTCAAATAAAGCGCCAAGTCTAGACAGGATTTCGTTAAGGTCCCTGCCTGAAAAGGTACTTAAAGGACTGGTATGCATCCTGAATGCAATATAGAGCATAGGGTATTGTTAGGAAGCATGGAAGAGGTCGATAATAGTAACTATCCCAAGGAATAATAAGATCGCGTCGCTTCCTGAAAACAGAAGACCTATAAGTCTTGTAAATGGCATGCCGATGGCGAAGATAGCGGAACACTTCGCAAACAAGAAATTACAATAGTACATGTAATCAAACGACTTAATAACAGACAGCCAATTCGGCTTAAGGAAAAATCTGACTGCAGTGTAGCAAGCCGCCAACATGATTCTTCACATATAAGAAGCCTAAAAGAACCGTAAGGCTCTTTATATAGGCTTATTCGATATAAAAAAAGCCTACGATAAGACGTGGAAAAATGAGGTTCTGTTAAAAATGGCAAGGTGCAAGGTCCCACCAGACACATACTAAGTTCACCCTCGCATTTCTGAAAGATAGGTCGTTCCAAGAACGAATGGGAAGAGCTCTATTCACCCCGAGAACCGCCGTGCAAGGCTTGCCACATGGGTCACCCTTTACCGCTCTACTGTTTAATACATTGATAAATAACATGCCGCAAGTCGTAAAAGGAATATCAACCAAAATATTCCAGGGCTATGCTTCTAACCCACGTCCAGAACCCAGCGGCAAGGTGCAAACAAATTAGATCTTGCAAATTCATTAAGAAATTCCTAAAGGAATGGAAAATAGGCTTAAACCAAAACAAGATAGAGGCAATAAAATTCACAAACAAGAGATGGTCATCCAACCAACTGGAGCAACACCGCATTAAAAAAGCGGCAATGTGCCTAGGTATAAAACTAGATTGAGTCTTGAACCTGAGGCATCACATAAAAAGGAGGGCAAAGATTACCAAAAAGATTGCTCCGAAACTATACGAGGTCATGGGCCCAAAAAGCACATTAAAACTAGATACTAAACTGAAAATGGTCAACACAATTCTGATCCCAGCATTAACTTATTGGGAAGAGCTGTGGGCACACAAACCACAGACGGCAACGAAAATAATACCAACAACCCACAACTGGCTACTGAGAATCATGCCCAACTCTCCATACTACGTACTAAATGAAGACATAAGTAACCAACTAAAAGCAGAGTATCAGGAAGATAGAGCCAAGTCAAGAGGAAAATCTGTGCTAGAAAGACTAACCAGACACCCCTCCAACTAAATAAGGGAATTGGCGCCCTAAATTGACGCATAGATTAATAGTAAGCCACCCCCCGCTCCCATTAAGTGGAGGGTGCTTGATCATAACACTAGCATAGGCCCGGAGAAGACGTGAACATGAAAAGAAGGAAGTAAAAAAAACGAACCAGTCAGTCAGTCGCCAGCCCACTACACTCCAACAAGTCACGCGCTCCGTCGCCTCGCATTCACAGGATTACGATATCCTGCCTTATTAATTCGCAGTACAGTGTTAAGCGTTTCCGCAACAGTGTAAATAAAGCAAGTGTAAATAATGAGTGTAGCTTCATATAAGTACTGTCAAATTAACTGTATATAAACTCTTACTTGTGTTAGGCCTTGTTAATTAGGACGCTAGGATTTTTGTGAGTGACAATTCAATAACAATAATCATTTCCTTTTATGCGTTGTATATAAACTCGTTGTTTGGTAATACGCTGAATTATAGTTCATTAACAGTAACTATTCATTTATGAACTCGGCATCATATGCTTCCCTTTTCACATAATAAGGTACCGCTTACTGTATAAACTGTGTCAATTCAATTAATTATCAGTATATCTTGTTATGGTTTTTACACGTATTTCTTTTAATTCCAAACAATTGCTGATACACATCAACTAGTATTATCAGTAAGTGCTTGATAGTAATTAATTACCGGTGTGCACCCTAATATCAACTTTTCAATAGCGTTCACACCTAGGAAAGCATGCATTATTTGGCAAAGGAGGGGTAAGGGCATACATGTAACATAATTGAATACGTACTTTGAATTCAGTGGCTAACTAGATCCCACCAGAAGCTTAAGTGAGGAACACTAGCCGGCTTCACACGCGTAGTCACTCCGCGAACTGAAACCCCGAGCGACTATTAGGAATTATTTTCTGGGTGTAAGTCGTAGTCTCACACCGCCACTTTGGCAAATTTATTGAAACATTTCATGGCATAGTTACATGAAA
>JAHWXV010089687.1:0-14295 GCA_024586415.1 Phrixothrix hirtus
GTGTTAGATGAACTCTTCAATGACCGCTGGATTGCAAATAATAGACCTTATAAATTTCCACCGAGGTCGCCTGATCTAACGCCTTTAGACTATTTCATTTAGGGTTTTGTAAAAAATCAAGTATACAAAATACCTGTTATAACTAAAGAAGATATGTTAAATAAAGTAAGAGGCGTGTTTAGAGTGTTAGATCCGGCAATGATTCAGCGGGCGACGGGAAATATTTTAAAAAGGACGGAAGCCTGCTTAAATAGAGATGGAGATATATTTGAACAATTTATTTAGTTTTTTTGTAGCTACAGTCAGTAACTTCAATATTCGGTAAATACCAAATTTAACTTTTTGAAGGAATTTATTAAAAGAAAACCCATTTTTGTATTGTATAATAAATATAACACAAACTACCCCTATTTTTAAGTGTAGAATGTAATAAAATTAAAAAGATATATAGGTTGCTATTTAAAAATAATTGAATTTTGCGATTTTTAGAAAATAAAGTTTGACATTTTTTTCAAACACACTGTATAAATTTGTAAAATTGCAATTAAGGTATTTGATGTATCATAGTTCGACAAATAAACACATACAATTTTGTTTGCTTAAGTTATTGTACGTATTAGACATTTGGCTTCTTGTGGAACACCGCAGAAGCTTATTTTTACAAATAAATTGAAATATTTAAAAACGTATAATGATGGAGAAAATTTTTTTAAACAAAGTCGCCTTAAAATTATCTTAGGAATATACAGCAATAATAAATATTACTATGTTCCATTTGAAATAATGACGTTCATGTCCATTTCCGGTATAACCGGAAGTGGTTGAAATCTGAAAATATTTTATATTGATTCCGCCTGTTCTAAAACTTTTTATTTGAAAAGTCTTAAATTTCAACTCTTTAACGAAATCTCGCCGTGGGATATATATACACATATACACACACACACACACACACACACACATACACACATTGACCCAAAATAATAGTAGTAGACACGACACAAAAACATACAAACAGCATACTACAAAGCATACGTTACTCTTATTTGTATTATTTAACTTTCCATAGTGAGGAGAGAGATTAAACATAACCGGTAGATAGTCGTTAAAAAGATTTCTGATTTAAATGTAATAGCGTAAGCCATTGCTAGGCTGGTTTTTGTGGTGAGTATAGTAGAATATTTTTGCATGTTGTTGAATTAAAATAATTATAATTTGTAATAAAATAGCGTGTAAAGCAATATCTAAGTGTGCTGCAATTAAATGTGACAGTAGGGTACAAAAGAAACGCCCAGGAATAAAAAATTATCTGTACATTATGTAATACAATATTCTAAAATAGATTGGATACTATTAAAATATTCAAAAATGATTATAGATTGCAATTTATTTATTTAAACTCACGTAACCACTAGAAATAAACACATTTTACAAGAACGTTTCGTTTAAATATCCGTAATCGCTAAAATAATCATAATGAATTTACTTATTAATTGCCGAATTCTGTCCTTTAACTTTTACCACTAGAATGTAGAATGATATTTGTCATACGCAACTAAAATTTTGTACATTTTATTAATATTTTTAACAGACTGTACTTGCAATAACTATTGTAACGAAAATTAGTAACAATAAAAACTTAATGGAACATTTTGGAACAATCCAGCATATTCTTTATAATAAAATAGATGATGTAATCACAAATGACTCATAACCGATATCTGTCAATTAACTTTAAGATCAGCAATGAGTCATGGGAATACAATTTATTACATCATTATTATGTATAATTTTTTATTCTTTACGGTTCCTGGATATTCTAGAATTTATATGGTCTATATAAATACCAGATTAAATTCCCTTAGTTTTTTTAGTTTTAATTAGAATCTGGTCCCGTAAGTTACTGATATAAATAAATAGAGATACAAATGTTTGTTGTTAGTATACCGAGAAATACATATTTAAATAAATAAGTGTATATAAATAACCCAATCTTAGTGAATATAAATAAATGTTTTAAAACAACTAGTTTCGTTACGTTATTGCAATTTATTACTACAAAATAATTTTTAATTTTATATGTTGATACTCAGAACCCTGAATTAAATAATTTTATTATAAATATTAGAATCTTCTTTAGTTAATTTCCTATTTAATGTTTATAAAGACGCTAGGTCCTCTAATTACATTATAATTAGTTTAAAGCAATATAATTGCATTTGATAATTTCTATACAATTCTATGATTATTCCTTATTTTATTGATAGGTTATTTTAATATATGTCAAAAAACGAAATAACAATCACTTTGTTTCTATAATGCTAGATATTTTTAAAAAGAATTCATCGCTGTTAAGTTCGAATGCATTACTTGCTTTTATTTCGAATGATATCCGAAACTCCTTACAAGGTGACAAATGAGTGATATGTGTTTGCCTATATGTAAGAAGTAGGTGACATTATTTAAGTTTATGATTGTACATATCTGTTTAATAATTGCATTTTACTTTTATTTAAATTTAAATATTTGAAAATGTTTAACAGTAAAGGTTAAAAGTTGTTACCGCCTAAGGGAAGCGTGATCCTGTTTTCAAGTTAATTGGATGATTAATAATCTTTATAAGTACATTGTAATTAGTTAGTACAGCTGCCTTACAAAATAGCATCTTATCTGGTAATTGTGTAAACTGCAGAAAGCGCCATTTCTGACTTTCGCCAATGTTGTATATAGAATATTAAAACTATGTATGTCACTAATAATTCAAACGAAGGCAGTTGTTTTATTCCTTTAAGTGTATGTTTCCTTTTATGATTTATAATTAAACGAAAATTGTCATACCGTTTATACATATAGTTAATGGTCAATACATTAGGGCAGTTCAAATTTGATGTAAATTTTGTTTTGTAAATACAAACTCTAAATTTACATTAGATATTTCGAAATAATAAACTCTCTTTAAGATAGACTTGTCTCATCGCTCTGGTAGCTTCCGTATTCCTGTTGAAAGAAATTCTTTCGTTTGACGACCTAGTCAATTTTACACCGCACCCTATCACTTCTGCGTTAGAGTTTGAATCATACCATTTCTTTCTAACATTTTTGCTTTATAGGGCATAATGGTACACTTAGGTCTCATCAATACGTGACAAAAAGTTATCATCATCACTATAAGAGTGAAGCCGAAGTTCTTTGCAAACTTGAGCTCGCATTTGCTGTTGTTCCACGGACAGATGCTTTGGAATCCACCTGCAAATAACTTTGTGATAGTTAAACTTGTCACGAATAATATTTTCAACACTAATATTTAAGCAATTTCTCTTATTGTTACCAATAAATTCCTCAACTTTTTGGACGGTCCCATGATTCACAATAGACGCCAGATGGATAGTATACCGATTTGACTGGCGTTTACGTCCATCCTGGAAGGATCTGAGCCGATTAAAAACTGTTTTGTGTGATAAACACTTTTCTTCAGTCAGTCTTTGAAGCCACTGTTGAATCTCCTTTGCCTTGTAACCCTCAATGAGAAGAAACTTTATAATTATATGTTGAGCAATCGAAGTTGAAACACTGTTAGCTGCCATAGTTAATCGAACTGACCGTATCGAGACATTCTACCGCAATTTTTTTATGGCATTAGCTAATATGCCCACTACTGTGTATATATGAACAGCTCATCAAATACGTTCAGAGAAAAATAAAATGTAAGTCAAATTTGAGCTACCCTCGTATAACATATTTGATTCTTAATTTAGTGGTCATATACGAAATGTTATTACTTGGTTCAAATATCAATTCGACCTTAAGCAAATGTTATTGACGATATCACGTATTGGCGTGGCAAAATTTATTTAAATGTATATTTAAAACAAAACTGATCATTAAAATGAAATGTTATCAATATTAATTTATGACAAATTCTTATTGCCCACCGGCGCTCGAATGTAGGATATAAAATCATAATTTTTGCTTTGTCAATGTAGATTTGATCTAGCTATTCTTTGTGCATTCGACTTTTCTAATGTAAACGTCTCAATTAATCTATTCCGCGTTCTAGATAATTAGGTAAACCCTCTAACGATAAATTAAGCGCCTTAATTTTTTTGTATGTTAAATATATAGCCTTGTGTATCAGTAAAAAGGGGCAATAGAGGAATTTCAAAAATAAATCATTTACTTGAAAAAGTGCTGAACCTTCTGGATCTGTTGATCTAAAAGCGCAATTATACTCGAAGTGAATCACCTAGATGGCTTTTAGAAAATCGATTTAGTTTGAGAGCAATTTACTTCTAGTTTCTATTTGGTTTAATGTCTAGAAATTATGTACTTGATTCTATGTCTGATCTTACAATTTGAGTTTATTTTTAAAAAACATTGTTACAATATATAAGAATTTTATAATATGATGCAATGAAAACTCATCTAGCATGATGCTTTTATTGTAAAGGGTTTGAATTGAATACTTATGTTTATTTAAAATAAGACCGAATAAAATTTTAAATTTATAGGGGGATTTAACGCATTTGAAAGAAATGTAAAGCAATTGAACGTTGTTTACTGACTGTGAGATGAGCGTGGTTTGTATTTTCGTTGCTATCGAGCTCTTATCTAGAAGAGGTGCGTTCCGCAATCGATATCGTTATCCTTTCACGACATATATCTACATAATTGTGTGTGATGGAATAATTCGCAGTTATACATGTATTATGAGGTTTAACTATCTCTAGCAGATAAAGTTTAAATGTCCTCCATCGCATTCGCAAATATCTAATCTGATTATAACCATGTTTAAATAACGTGCTCCTTCCTGTGATGAATTATTGGAATAATCATTAATCACTAAATAACTTTAAAGGAAAAATGTTACTTACACGAGACCTTTTTATAATATATCATTGTTTTTTGAAACTTGTAGCATGTTTATGTTGTTATGCTACTGAAACCTGTCAATAGTAAGATTTGTTAGTGTTATCTCTTACAAGATTTATGTCTAGCCTAGTGCATCTGCTATTTCACAAGCTTTTACCTATTAAAATCTTAATTTTTATAAATTTTAATCTTTTATATTAAATGCAATGATTATAATTATTTTTATAATAATGGCATGGGTAAATAGTAATACTTACAGTTTGCTACCAATTTTAACAGGCGCTTCACACAGTTTAAGTTAAAAAAATTCATAGTTTTTTTAATTTTCATCCTATTAAATTGAAATTTAAAAATTGTATTTAGAATATAATTATTTAGTGCATTAGTAAAGGAAATTTGAATTGCTTAAAAATTTACCCTAAAAATAAAGCTATCGAAACAATTGCATAGGTATATATCCAAAATTTCCGTTAAAAATATTCATAAATAAATATAATTCGAATTTTTTAAATTCAAAATTTATTTTACTATCTAGTGGCGCTACTAATGTCAGTGGCGATTTGCAGTACTAAATTCATTCGAAGTTATAATATATTTGCGATCCCATTTCAAGCACGTGCGACTTATTTAAGCACAGTGATTTTATTTTTCTTTGTAAATAAAATAGAACATTGTAGTTACAAGAAGTGAAAATATTATGGTAAATAAAAGGAAATTAAAAAAGGTGCTTTGAACGCTAAATATTTTAGTTACATAAAATGTTATTTACATTTGTCAAATTAATAAATACTATTATGTGAATGATCACCATGGAAAAAAATGTGGACGGGAAATGATATTTTTAATATTGCATGTTATAAATAGGTATTATATTTCATCTTTCTTCTCGTCAGTTAAAAATGTCGCAGAGTTGTAAAATTGTCAAATTTAACTAAAATGAGTTTAACCCATTAGTGCATGAAGTTAAAAATTTAAAAGATTTGAAATATTTAGTATGTTGTAAATTTGTGAGAAATGCATTCTGCTTCCGTTAAAAATATTTTTTTCACGAATGATTACTTTTATGAGTCCTTTATGAAATAGAAAACGATCATGATCATGATCTTTATTTTTTTTGGCTTCGCCCTGTATTATTCAATTATTTAACAATATTATTTCAATAACTTTAAATAAAATATTTAAATTGAACCATGCTATCGCAGTATGACTGCGATGACGTAACTGTTGCTAAAACTATTTATTGAATTCAGTAAACCAATTTAGTTGTTTTTTAGCGTTTCTTTTTTCGTTTCTTTACAGCCTACTAGACAAATAACTGCATTTCATCAAAACGACCGAACTCACTCTAATTAATTAGTTCAGTAATATTTAATAACATTTCTTGTGCGAAAGAGGTTAAACTGAAATTCATGTTCAGTTTTTAATATCTTAAGAATATGCTAAAGATAATTAATTCAAATCATTCAGTAGTAAATTTAACCTTAAAAAATACTATAGATGGCAAAAAAGAAACAAATTTAGCTAGAATTTATTATATACATTAAAATATTATTTTTAATATGAAAATATTGCAAATCAGGGAGTAATTTTGGCTTTTAAAGCTAAGAATTTATATTTCTTTTAAGAAATGTTTTATTATGCAAACCAAAAAAATTCAACATTTCATCAAATATAAAACCAAAATTATGCACAGAATTGTTCAAACATTGACATACACCTTGAATTACAACAGAAGAGTAATTGCGCACAGAAAGAGATCATGTTTATATACACCAGAAAGAATTTGTATAGCGATGGACGTTGTGCGATTGTTTGATAGATTTCCGTACGCAATTAGATCAGTGTAGTTTAAAATATAAATTAATTTGACATGGCGAATAATTTTTTGATAATGTTTTTCTTTAAATATTTTCCGGGTTAAAGTACAATCTGATTAAAACGTCGTCAGGTCTGAGCATATCTTTAGTGACTTTCATAACATGATTCAGGATTTTAAAGTAAGGAAACATTTTCAATAAAATAAATTATTTTATATATTTATGGAAGTATACTAAGTTTCTTTGATACAATATTTTCGAGGATATTGAACCGGATTCTTTCATATGGTGCTCAGAAGCGGCGTGCATCTCTATGGATTTCAGAAAAAATGGGATGCTTATGTGTCTTAAATTCCCTTACATGGCGGGTGAGCTGTGTAGGGATAACTGAGCTCCCTTTGCAGTCAAGAGAGGGAAGTAAAGATAGATCAAGGTAAGACCAGGCTTGGAAGAAGATTAGAGGGTGAAAATGAGTGAAAATACTGCTTCAGTACTAATCTCAGAGGAGATGCCTTAGTCGTCCTTGAAAATGAAATCCACGACCTCGCGAATGTTAGATTGTAGCCTTAATCACTATACAGGAAGATTTTAAAATCCGCCGACAAACTTCAGCACGGTACTGTAGAGGCCTAAGTACGTCCATTAACAAGAAAATTCCATAAAACAGAAGACTTCTTCGAAAAAAATTGTTTGAGAACTGCCGGAAAATGTGTATACAAATTAATATGCCTAGACAGCATTTCAATTTTAATCACATCTCGGTAAGGAAATAACAAGTTGTTCAATAATATCAAATTACTACACTTTCTCAAGTTGCTATTTGAGATAACATAAATACAATGAGAACTGAAGCACTTGCCGTTTTTACCAGAGATGTTCAAAATGCTCTCTTCCACTAGCAATACACGCTTGTGTTCTACGACGTAGTGATTGTTGTGTTTAGAGGAGAATTTAGGGAGAACTACAAATGGTTCATGCAGAATAACGTATTCCTTCTATTAATTGTTCTAGGTTATTTATAGGCACTATAAAAATCACAAGGATTTAAATCTGGTGATAACGGTGGCCATTAGATTGGATCGTTCCTGCCGACCCATCTCTACTGAAAATTCACATATAGCCAATTGGCAACAGGACGAATAGTATATGGTGGTGCATCGTCGTGCAAAAACTACACGTGATTAAGGTTTTAAAAAAAAATTTTTTTCTCTTGATTTAGAGCTATTCCCGCGTGTATCGACCAAGTTTATCGTGCGTTAAAGGATCACATGTACAACTGTAATTCAATATATGCGTGTATACAACAGACATTAAACATTTAATAAAGCTATCTAGTGGAAAGAATGAAATGAGTAGGATTACTCTATCTTGAAGGAATTTTCTCTTTAAATTATAAGCGAGTCATTTTGTACTAGGTTTTACAGACTTAAATATTTTTTTATAGTTAACCTAAATAAAGATTATAAGGTTTTCAATACAAGTCACTCGAAGGCTTTGTGAATTGTTTTTGATGATGAATCAGTTGACTATTTGTTAACAAGTCTTGCAAAATCGATTTTGATAGATTGACAATATTTATACGCATTGTGTGTATGTCAATGGTTCTAATGGAGTCGAGTTTCTGATCTCAAGGAGAATGGACTCGAGTTGAGCACACGGAACTAAATACATCCGTTTTATCGGACATTTTTGTGGTAGTGTTAATGCTAATTACGGTGACAAAATTAGCTGGACTGGTTAAGTTAATGTCCACCCCTTTGTTTAAAAGCTCATATAGGTTAAACTCGAAATTATAAATAATTTCAAGATGTCCCGTTCATCGCACTGTCACAGACTAAACTGACAACAAGGCATGTGGCAAATAAAAATCACGAGTGTTTAACCACAGCCGGCAAAGTTACAGTGGACCGAGGCGTGGTTCAGCGGTATTTGCAAGGCTAAACACTGTAAAGTTAAGACAAAATCGGTAAAAGGTGGGCACCACTGCTCTCAAGTCGAAACTGCTATCAAAAGATGTTTTCGAAACACCCTGTATATCACGATGTTAGTGACCTGCCTTAAAAGTATAGACAGTCACTCTAATGGTACTGCAGATACGGGATCAAAGGCTAAAAGGGAGGATATACTAAACTAAAGGTGATCACTTTTTATGACGGTTTCTGTATATAAGAATCAATGAAAAATTGTTTACAAAGGTTTTAAGAATTATTTTACGTTATTTGCAAAATTTAGGGCGAAGTTTACCTTAAGTGAACTGACCACCCTGTATATTGTTAAGAATTAAGCTAATTAAACTTTAAACTTCCAGGAAAGTGTGATATTTACTTAGAAATAAATGTTTTATGACTTTAGTTACTGTAAATTACTGAACTACTGTCTAATTTATTGTATGCGCACTATATAATTACAATTAAAAGTAAGGTTTATGTTGGTGAAATAATAACCAAAATTTAGCACAAGAACACCTTTATATAATTCACTTCGCACGAAAAGGCACAAATTATAAACACAAATTCAATGATCATATAAGAAATTAAACATGACTTAAATTCTAGAAACAAAATCCCGTTTGTTTCTACATCTGGAAGTACTTGTTTGATGCTAATAGATATCTAATAAGCGAATCTCAATTGCGATAGCGACAGTCAACAATATTTAAAATATGCATAGGCAAAAGATTTTCAAGATACACAGTAAATATGATAATAATTACAAATATAACTTATTAAACTACAAACAGTAAATTTGATATTAATAATGTCCAGATCAATTAATTTTGACTCAACGCTTATACATTTGCTTAATGTCGATAATTAATTTACTTTATAAGTATATAAAACGGACGGCAGCGTCATTTACCTAATTTTACGTTATTTTCCAAAAAAAGGAAAACTGTGTCGTTTGGCGATAGTAACAATTATCTGGAAGTGAGGGCCGATGAAAAGTAGCCCTTATTTACCAGGTGTAGAGTAAACAAAAGAACAATAGATAATTACAAGTGGGATAGCGCGCTGAATTCAGAAGATGTTCCTTAGCCCTTGATTTTAGGATTGATAACCACCCCCCCAGGTAAGATGATACTTAACTGGATTTTGGCCGTTTTTCTATTGAATTAATTATCCCAAAATAATTTGGAGTTTCTACCTCAATGCCTAATGCAATGGCAGGTACGTTAAAACTTCAATAGGGGCAATTTTACTTTCTTAAAACAAATAAGGCATTCCCGAACAAAACTGATTACTTTATCACACCATCTAACTTATGAGTTTCTATACGACTACTGTCCCCTGCTTGATAATCTTTCTCACGGGATCGCTCGTATTATTCCCTGACTATGAGGTCATATCACCCGCCTTCATGGCGTCAAAAACGTTTGCACTAGTTGAATTGTAACCCAGTTAATTATTCATAAAGCTTTTAATTTTACCATGCCCATTAATTTCTCTGTGTGCATGACTTTATATTTTTGTATTGAATAAGTTATAACCTTGTTTGCCATTGATATGTGATTTTATGTGCCTTTGCACTGTTTTTTAAAATTTCTGACGCAAGATCTGTTACTTTGCAGTTTAAAATAATTTTTACTGATGAAGTTTTATAATAAATTTTCTAGGCAATATTCCAGAAGTAAAACACGAGGTGTATTGAAATAGATTTTCAATTTAACTTTATCTTTCTTTTATAAGATTGATATCTACATTACTTTAATGAATCCTTGTTCAACTAAAATTATAGTAACCATTAATGTACATGGTACTTCATATTGCTTATTTTATTTGATGTTACTAAAAACACAGCAAGAGCTGACAGCATATAACGAAACGTGTGAAAGTAGATTTCGAGTACAAGGTCGATACTGGGAAAACCGATAAGGTGCTATCACTAAACCAGTTATAAGTAAACAATAAATGATACAGTATAGTAATTAAAACGATTTCAAAAGATAAATAGTAAACATTAAATGTTATATAACAAATAGTGCGAAATAGTGTAGTGATTTATGCTGTGTGTTATACTTGGGATGCATGTTTTAACCATGTGTGACGTGAACAGTGATAACTATACATCAAAAGAAAACAAACCAAAAAGATAAGAAAAATACTAGAATTAAAATGAAGTGTTTAAAAAAAATCAAGAAGATGACAAATATCCCAATCAAGGAGAACAAGAAAGTAAAAAATAATATAGATAAACTAACAGGGCTGAATATTAGGGTAATGAAGGAGATAAAGGAAATAAAGCAAAACCAGTAATATTTCAGAAAGAAAACGAAAGAGTAAGAAAAGAGAACACAAAGATTAGAAAAGGAAACAATCAAAACCAATATCATAATAGTAGAGCCTCGAATAGAAACAAACAATAGGAGGGATGTGAAAAATCTATATAAAACTTTTTAGAACAAAAATTAGGAGTACAAATCCAAGTTAAAATTGGGCCGACAATATACAAGATAGAACTAGACAACTATCAAAAACAAACAAAAGGTTCAGGCATAAAAATGGTGTTAAAAACTTATAAGGTAAGAATAATTATCAAAAACATTTATCAACTAAGGAAGAATTCTTGATACGATAGAAAATATACCGAATAACAAAAGAACAAAAGGCTTCTGGGAAATCTACAAAAGTGGGATACCAAAAGATTACTGTAAATGGAAACAAATGGATATAGAATAGAAACAAAGGATGATTAACAGTAAAACAACGTTGAAAATTTAAGAATAATACCAAAAAGACGGACACAGGAAAACAGAAAAGGAATAGCGATGACAACATACACAATGTTAAAGGCTAACTAGAAAAATATATCTATAATAAATTAGGGGAAAATCAAACACAAAACAAAAATAATACAGAACACAAAATTAAGAACATGGAATTAGGAAAAACTAACAGGAAAAGAAGAAGAGTTAATTAAAGAACTGTAAAAAGCATCAGGGGATTGTGTAGAAATTACGGAAACAAAGAGAGAAGGCAACGAACAACAATACTAACTAGTGTATATTCTATGTTTTGGTACGGGATAAAAGAGAAATAAAAACATAGAGCGGAATTAGCAATGACAGTTAGAAAAGAGAAAATGAAATATGTTATAAAAGAAGACCTGACAAATGAAAGACTTGTGTCGATCAACATAATGCAGAGAAGAAGGCATGAAGAGTATACATTAATATTGAAATACGGATAAAACGATTCCGTAAGCAAAGAAAATAAAAACAAATTTTTTGAAGACTTAGAAGACGAAATAGACATAAACAACAGTCAAATAATAATGATGGGCAATTTAAACGGAAGAGTTGAGAGCACTAACGAAGCATTTGAATGGTGCCTAGGAAAAATGGAAAAACGGCAAGAAACAATAACGGGGAAAAATAATAGAATTCTTCACGGAGAACGAACTAAAAATTAGAAATTCATACTTGAATGAAAAGGAAATACATAATATAACAAAATAAATACCTAACAGAAATGAAAAGTTTATTACTGATTACTTTCTAAAAAACAGAGAAATTTGGAAAAATCTACAAAATATAATAGTAAGAAGAGGTTCAAAAATAGAAGATGACCACTTCCTGCTACGAATGACGTTTACACAGGAAGGAGATGGGAAGATGTAAGAAAAAAGAAGATAATGTTATAAACTGAGAAACAATGAAGTTAGGGAACAGTTTCAAAAAGATGTTGCAGAATACATTATTAACAAACGACCGAAAAAGAATATAGAAAACAAACTTAAACGGAGGCCGAGAAAAATTTCGTATACAAGAATCGCGAATAAAAGTATGAAAAAGATGAACTGGTGGATAGAAAGAATGAAAACGATAGTTAAGGATAAGAAACGTAAATTGAAATAAAACATTCACACAAGAAATACTGAAGTCAACGAATATATCAAAGCCAACGTACATAAGTGAAGAGCATAGTTAAAGAGGAGCAAGAAAGAAACATGGAAAGATTGGCAAAAAGATGAAAAACCAGAAGCTTTTCTTTGGATTGCTAAAAGTTATGAGACAGAAGACACCTACGGTAGCACACATCATAGAGAAGGTAGAAAATGTGATGGAAGAAAAGAATAAGGTCGTTGTGTGTTTAAACAATTATTGAATAGAAGAAATGTAACAGACGGAGATTTAGACATATGTATTATGGTGGCAGAAATAGGATATAGAACAAAAGAAGGGGAAATAAATTTGAAAGAGATATAAGAGGCATTAGAGAAACTGAAAAAAAGAAAAACTCACTGGACAAGAGAATAACAGTTGATATGATATCAGATTTACAAGAACTTAGATGCGTAATGAATAAAGCTCTGAAAGGAAAATCTCCAAAAGAATGGCAAATAGGAATTATAACAACTATATCCAAAAAATAAGACTGTAAAAAATGCCAAAACTATAGAGGAATAATACTAGCTGGTAAAGTACTAGAGGTATTCACAAAAATTATAGAAATAGTATAGTTGCCAGAGGTTTTTACCTCACATTAATAGGAATCAAAACGGAATTTTCGGAAATAGTTAATTCTTTGTGAGTGTAAAAAAAGGAAAAAGTTCGCAAGGGTAGGGCGTGTGCAGTTTTCAAAAGTGAGCTCAAAAGTCCAAAATTTTGTTTTTTCATGAATAAGTTGGAAAATATGTAAATTGGGGAAACGTGTAGATAACAAAATTAAAAAGGAGAAAATTCTGCATCAAAAAAATTTTTACGTCCGGTTTATAATTTACTTCTAAAACACATTTGTAAGGTGCGCGTAATCGCATTCTTAGGCTCAGTGTGGGAAACAGAATTGAGTAAGAATGTAGCCATATCAAGGTGCGAAAATAGTTATAACTTTTTATAGAATTATCGTAGAAAAGTGTTGTAAAGTAGAAGACCGCAACTTTCAAATGCATATCAAATATTGTAGTTTCGCTTACTTCCTAGCTTGAAAAAAGGGTTAAAAATATTAATTTTCGTTAATTCAAGAAGCGAACATATATATTTATTAATTTTTATAATAAATGAATAAAAGCTCTTTATGATTATAATTTTTAAACATCATTAATGAATGTAAGAACATTTAAAAATATTTTTAACTTATCGGTATAAAACGAAGTCATCTCCAAATTGGCAATTTTTTTTCAATTCTTTTTGGTTGCTGGAAATTTCATACATATACTCGAATAAAATTGTGACAAATTGACTTATGAAAAAATTCAAGCATGCATTTGAAAGATAAAAGTGTTTTCTTTTGGACCTTATAGTATACATTTTTCGAATATGTCCTAATTCTTTTTTATTTCAAAAACAAGAAACAGTCTTAAAAATGTTCCACTGTTTCTTTCAGAAATTCTTATTTATTGAGTATACATTGTTTTTGGATAAAACCCGCGGTAAATTATAGAAGAATTTCTATACTTTAAATTGTATGTAATGAGAACTTCTCTACGGGTTCAGGTATATTTAGGTTTGGAAATGAATACAATGAGAGGGCTCTGGAAGCAGGTATACGGTAAGCTAGTGCACAATCGTACTGATGCCGAGACTGCCGAGTCGTCAGACTGACAGCTTATATATAATTATATATATATATATATATATATATATATATATATATATATATATATATATATA
>JAHWXV010089690.1:0-15790 GCA_024586415.1 Phrixothrix hirtus
CTTGGTGAGAAGCCTTATAATTGTTCGTGATACAATCGGCTTTTAACCCGGCCGAATTAATTTCAAAATTCGTGCCATTTCTATTAGGAGGAATCTACTCATTTGTTTCATATATATATATACGCAAAAATAGACGGGCATCAATAAATCTACAACTTTACCAATTAAACTATATGAATGAACTAAAGCTATTATTCCGGCGTGTAAAGTTAAAATACTATAAACATTTAAAACTCAATGAAGTAATTTTACCCTAAGAATTATTTAATAACTACAGATATGTCATTATATCCAAAAATGTAAAATATTAAACCAAAGCTACATGATATTGGAGAGCAATGAAAAACTGCATGTACTCATTCTAACAGAATCAATTAGCAAATATCTTAAATGTTGTAAATGATGTCTTTAGAAGTAAATAACAAGAAATGTTAATAAGTCAAACCGTAGGATATTTATACGTCTAAATTCACTTATATTGATCCAAGCAACCTTTTAAATGTAATAGACCTTTAGTTCCTTATCTCGCAATTTAACTTTATTGTAATTATATACCGCGCCAGCATATTATGAATAATCAATTAAATCAATTAAACTATTTATATTTATATTCAAAATATATAACTTCGGCCAAGGAAGGCCGGGAGTCAAAGAACTACAGATTATCAATCTATCGGCTCCACATTGGATCATGAATAACTATGATTATAGCTTTTGGTGATCCAACAGATAAAAAGGCGAAAGCACGCCCAAATTACAAATGGCGTCTCCACTTTGTTGTGTCAACTGCACCACACATCACATCGTACAAACGAAAACGAGCAAATGTTGCAATATCAATCGTTATTCAGGGAATATCGTGCTTTTTCCTAAATTAATTCTATTGTTGGAAAGAAAAAAATATTTAAATCATGAAGCAGGACTTTTTGAAATATGCTCTACTTCAAAAAACAGTATAATATTTATTTAAATTTTCCGAAAATAATAAACAACAAAAATTTATAATAGAACACCCAGAAAATACAACAAGGGTACGAAATCAAACTTGCGCAAATATCGCGCCCATGCGTTTTCAACAAAAAAACACCATACTGCAGTGATGCATTTTTGGAGATTCCCTATATACTAAAATAGCGTTAGAAAATCCTTATTTTTACTTTCCCATACCTTATATGAAATATAGTTAAAAGAGAAGGTATTGTTTTTGTCCGAAGTTTTAGATGTTGAAATTTTAGTACAAATACGCGTTTTTGGGTCCCCTAGGTCCGTCAATCATGTTTTTAGAAATTGGTTTGTGTGTGCCTGTTTGTCCGTCCCTCTCCCTTTGTGCACGCGCGTGCATGTGCGCTACACTTTATGTGTGGGTGTGGGTGTGCGTATCCGAGTACGTGTACGTATGCGTGCGTACGCGTGTTTGTGTGAATAAGATATCTTGAAAACGAAATGTCGTAGATAAACAAAATTTTATTTTCAAGTTTGTAGCCACTTGGACATATAGCTGCAACCATTTAATTAAAATTAGATATCCAAAAGTGTCAATTTGCTCTTGTAAACTTATATTTCTTATCCAACTTATGCCCTTTCATACAATCCAAGCAGCTTCTCAAAAAATTTGCCGTTGCTGGAGTAATCGGAAGTACCTTTACCGTTAATTCGAAATAAAATAATTATAAAACTAAAAGTCCTAGCCAAATGAAAATTTATGTTTGCGATTATAACTACCCTGGTATGCAAAATCACGAATTTGGTTAAAATCGATGAACCGGAAGTAGTTAACGTAATAAATGAAAGTAATGTACCTCAAAAATCAAACATCGTAGAAAAATGAAATTTTGTACCTTCCTTGTATGCGACGGCAAGAATTCAGTTAAAATCTAATCACCAGAGGTGCCATTTTATTCTAGCAATATTTAAGTTTTTTGCGATTGTTTCGAAAATGTCTCTAACAATTTTTTTAAAACTTTCTACCGTTGTTATTCCTTTGATGCCTTTTTACGCGCACTTTCGGTTTCTCTGAAAAGTGTGTTGAAGCCAGTTATCCGAGAAAATCTCTGGAGTTAAGCAGCATTTTGCGTGTCCAGTGATTTGAATGGGTGACTGTTGGAATTATCGTTCCGAAAATTAGCGTAAATAATATTTTAATATCATTTGTGAACATTATTTTCCTAGCAATAATATGTAAGAGAACGTCGTAAGTTGTCTTACACTTGATTTTTATAACAATGAACTACTAACCTTTAATATTGAAAATTTCGAAAACAAAACCAGTAACGGGTCTTGACTGTTACATCTTATAAATTTTGGTCAATATTAATATTTTATATGTATTGTAATACCTTGGTTTGTAGTAAACTTGCTTAAATCTTATCACTTTTGTTAGATGTCAATAGAAAGCTAGAAAGCTGTTAATATCGATGGTAACACTTGATCAAAAAGGATAAGATATTATTTGTATGCAGAGACGTCTGCTCCTAGAGCAGTGATTCTATTATCTCTTTTCCTATGAGACTATCTTGGTAATGATGAAGTCCATCGTTTATAATATTAAAATAATTTTAGACATTTGAAATAGGCGTTAACTTATTTCAATTTGTTAATGTGAGAATAGAATAATTTTTTTATTCTTATTTACGAGGGTCTGACAGGGACCTATATTTGCACCGTTTGAGATAGTAGATAGTACACCACTCTCTATGTTATAAATCACAGATTATTGTAAATATGCAATAAAAATAACACGATAGCAAATTAATTACATTTTCTTGATGGCCTTGGAAAAAATTAGGATCCTCATATTATCGGGGACTTACTCTAGAATAATATAATATGGAACTACATTGTCATTTTAATATTTATGGAACCAAAATTGATCTACAAAATTGTATTATTATTTATTACTATAAATGCGTTAGAAATGTAACGAAACTAATTAATTGTTTTGAAATGTTTATTTATACTTACTAAAATTACGATATTTATATACACTTATTTATTTAAATATCTACTTCAAAATGCATTAACAACAACGTCTATATTTCTGTTTATGAAAATCAGTAACTAACAGCACTAGATTCTAGGAAAAACTAAACTAAGGTAATTTAATCTCCTGCTAATTTGAAAAGATAAATTCTAGAATGTGATTGACTAGTGAAGAATAAGAAATTAGGCATAATGTTGTAATAAATTACAATCTTATGACTCATTGCTGACCTCATTAAATTGACAAGATATTGGTTACCGCAATGAGTCATTTGGGATTACACAATCTATTTTATTATAAGGAAGGTGCTGGATGTTTCTAGAATTTGCCATTAGATTTTTATTGTTTCGAATTTTCATTACATAAAGTTTTATAATGTATAAAAGCGATTAAACAAAATCTAAGGTTTTTAAAAAGTTTTGAAACTTTTTAGTATTTACTAATTATTTCATACAAATTGGTTCATTAAATATAGAATATTAGCGAAATAAGTTATACTGCAAGCTTTGAACAATACAATTTAAACTACATAAAATCGAATAACTATTGCACATTTTCTCTATATGCTATTAATTAAACTAACCAGTTGTACTAAAAATGTTTATTGATGTCTGGAACAATTAAAACAAAATTTTTATTGGAAATCTATAATAAGTAATTGCATTGCATCTTTTTTATTTATTCAAATTATAAATTAGGGTTTATGGAAGTAAAATTAATGTTTCAAATAATTGGACGGGTTGATAGCTTATTCATATTTCTATAGAAATATTAGATATTATTAAACTTCCGTTATAATAATTAAGTTATTTTTAAAATTCGTGCCATTTTTAGGAGTAATCCTTCTTCTTTATATTATTTATATTAAAATACCTCCTAATATAAACAATAGATGGTTCTGTCCATTATTTGTCATTGACACCCACACAGGTTTATGTGTTTAAAAGGAAGTTTTGCATTTTCAATCAGCGTGTCCGGCCACCCAGCACTGATGAGCTCCACTAGGGCGAAATCATTGGTCAGCTAGTGCTGTTTGACGCTGTTTGAAAATGAAAACTTTTATGTTTGTACCTATTTAGTTAGGTTAAAAATCTTTTAGTGAGAAGCCATACAATTGTTCATATTACAGTTTCATGGCTTTTCACTTGTGCCGAATTAATTTTTAAAATTCGTGCCATTTTTAGGAGGAATCCGTCTTCTTTATATTATTTAAATTAAGTTATTCTCCATAACATCATAAAAATTATTCCACTTTCCTAATAAAAATCATTGCGACATTTTATTATTCTTTAAAGACACGCAGTGCCCTCCCAATATTAATAAATTACTAATTTGAAGGAACAAAACCTGTAATATAACCTAATTATTTTATCAATAACAGTAGCTTAAAATACATACTCGAAATACTCAAGGAATCAATTCGATTATCATGTTATAAATGTTTGATGACGATTGATATATTATAAAGTGAAGTAATTATGATAAAAGGACATGAAAGATATAATTTATAACTTTTATTAATTTATGCAGAAAGTATTTATGTTACAATTAGATATAATTATCATAGGTCTGTAGTTAAACTAATTACAGATTTACGGATATCTATGCTAACTAGAAATGCATTGAACAGGTAAAGCAAAGGTATGAGGTATATTTCGGCTGTCATTTTAGTTTTGCGTGTTTTTGCCAGTCGAAATTTGACAATTGTATGGAACAGACATTACAAATTTATAATAAGGTGCTATACACGTTGTGTGCGCTGGGTATTCCAACAGTGGAAAAACAAATAAAAGGTATCCGTTAATTGTGAGAGTCCACCAGAAAACCTAGTAAAGTACATTCATAATATAATGTGTGGAAAGCGATTAAGTTGAATTATTTTAGATCGAAGTATTTTTTACTTTACGTTACACTAAAACGTTAGGTGCTTAGCACGCATCGAAAAGAATCCCAATAATAATTACATAGAACTCGCTATTATAACCGATATAACTTATTTATTTCCAGACGAATGTAGATCTTACAGTTGCTATAAAATAATGCAACGAGAAATACAATTCGCTGCAATCTTAATGTAATTGTCAGTGTGTCTTTTTCTAGGTGCAATTCTGCACTTCCCAACATGTCCCGCATTTTTAGGGCAACACTTGCAACATCCTATTTGGGTTGGTAATAGACTTTGCTTACGAATACTTTTCGGTGGCAACAGGAACGTTACTTAAATGCTTGGGTAGCATTACACAGTTTGAGAGGGGAGGTTCAATTGGTAGTCTCTTGCAATATTGTTGTTCGCTGTAAACAAAATTAATGGGCACATGCGAATACTTTTTAGCGTTCTGTAAACATTAACTTTTTTATTATACCTCATAGGTACTGGTATGTATTAGGTCTTTTAACTTTTTGTGATTACCTCGTATCTATACTTGGTTAATTTTTATGTATTCATTACAGGATAACGTTAGCCTGTTTAGAGTCCTCACAATATTTTTATATTTGTTTATAAGGAGTATTCAAGTTTATATAACTCAGGTAATTTAAATTAATTCTTTACACTTAGCGCGGTCTTTCATTATTAATTTTTCCTTTAATGAAATTTGTTAATTCGGTTTGTATTTTATTGATTTAAGTCAATCATAAGTTGGTAACTGGTTTAATAAGTTTATTGATTAATTAAAATAAGCAGAAATTTGTTATATACAGCAATTGAACTTATAACTATTTACAAAATTTAATTATTTTAGAGCTGTTTTTGAGAGAGCCGGTTGAATATTCTTTATGTTAATTAAGCCGACTTTGGTATGATTGAGAATGCACAATCACGACTTGAATTGTAACGGTGTTTTTCAATATGGCGCCTAGACAAAATATTTTTTTGCTACCTTATTTCGGTGCTAATGTGTTTAAACAAATTAATTATATGTGCTGATATAGATATGTTTAAATGTACTAGATGCAAGTGTATATGACAGCGTAGATTCCCATAATTATGTGTTAAAAGGTCAGTACATTAAGGTTTGCCTTTCTTTCAGCAGGTCAACTTTGTACATTTAGATTACTAATCTGAAGGGGGTTTTAGTGCGCCTCAAAGCGCAGATCCAACCCAGTATATTCAGTAATCCAATCTGTAGATCGGTGCCCATTTAGGTATAATCTTATCTGAAGCAGAGTTAATATATACAGTTAAGCAAAATGCAAAAGAAACTATGCTCTCATTTTACTTGAAGAGTTGACGGCGGTTTTAATAAGTGTAGCAAACATCTATATTTGTCTGGCGACAGATTGTTTATATAGCAATAAATTTGTTGTTATTCTCTAGGAGAAACTAAGTGCTTTAAATCCGTAGTAAGTTCGCTCTCTAATTTTTCCTAGTCGATATCCCGGTATTTATATAATTTGCCAGCGTTCTCAAATGCGAGTGGCGATAAAGGTTTAATTTCAAAAATTAAAAGTTTTTCTATTTTTTTGATCGGCATTTTTGACGGTCTCAATATACTTAATTTTTGATACTACTTTCAAATTTATATTTACATAAAATTTTTATTAGCTGAATAATTATTGTTTCTATCAGTTTGTTTATAAACTCAATTCATTTTAGATTTATTTTAGCTAATTAATAACATTTAAGCTTTAATTTACGGCCTATGTGAAATTTTGTATGTAGTGTATCAAATTTATTAGAATTTCGATAACGCACACATGTCTGTCTGGTTTGTAAATGCATGGAGCTTATTCCTGGAATTATATATTTTACAACATTTTTTGCAACAGTTATTATTATTAATTTACATGATCGTTTTAAACAATTTATGACTGGATATTTTATTTATATTTGATTTTTCTTAGCTATTTTATGTAATTAATTTGATTTTTACATTTTGGTAACAGTTTACATTATAAACATTTATGAATTTGTTATTGTAATACAGATAAATAGTTATATTGTTGAACAAATTGTCTTTTTGATTCAATCACTCGAAAATTGTTTATCACGGTCACTGTTTTAACCGAATTTAGTACTTAACGTGTTTGCGCTTTTATCGTTTCGTTTCAGAAGTTGATTTACACGTCACAAAATAACGAAAAATACCGGAATCAGCTTCCAAAAGTCGGCGGCACATTACACATATCTTGTATTTATTATGCAAAAATAAAGATTATTGTTCTTTCATGTAATTACAAAATAATAACGTAAGGAAAATAATGCAATCCTTTTGGGCAATTATAATATGTAATTAAACTAACAGATTAATATATTCATATAATCAATAATTCCCTGGAATTTCTTAAACACATTCTTTAAAAGAGAAAATAAATTTACTTCTCATAAATGTGACAACTATAATAACATCAAAGCATTATTGGATGATGATGACACCTGTGAATAATTAGTTTAAAAATTCCTTAAATTACTGTATAATTCTTTGTAATTTGGAGAGCCTCTAAAATAATTCTCTATGTATAGTATTCATTAGGTCTATCGTGACTGTATAGTAGATTGGCTGGATGACAACAAACTAAAAACATCTAACGTGAAGTGTTATTAAATGTGTACGAATATTTTAAAAAAAGAACGAGATAATGGTGGCTCATTAACATCAATACAGCGGACGCATTAAAAGTAGCGATTTTAAACCACGAAAACAAAATTTTACAAAGAAGAAATGGCTTATTAGGTAAAACGGCAAATTCAAGATATAATTTACGAGTTGTAACAGCAAAAGCAACAAGTAACTTTGGATAATTTAATACAAAATATTAAATAGAAACAAGTATACGATATCGAATGAACGACATTATGGAAGCTAATTAAATATCTAGAGTTTGGTTTTAAAAAAACAAACAACAGGAGTTCCTTGTGCGAATTAGATTATATCGTCACAAACAAAAATGCGCTTTTGCGGTGTTACTTAAAAAATATAAATTCATCTAAGCCTTCTCAGTTTGTGTTTATTTATGAAACTTGGATTTTTAGCAAAAGGACTTCAAAGTATATTTGAAACGACAATACAAGAAAAAGTCTACAGCACCCTTATAAAACATCGATGGCAGAAAGGAAGAATTTTTTTGATAGTGCGAGTTTAATATTTAGTACTATGCGTAAATCCATCATCATGACAATATAAATGTTCAGTTATTTGAGAATTGGTATGAGGAATAAGTGTTAAACAAATTAGAAGAGCCATTAATTATAATTTTGGACAATGCATCTACCATCCCAGAAGAAGTAAAAGACGGCTTTGTACGTCGTGGACCAAAACAAAGTTGATTGATTAAAATTCAACAATATTCCATTTGAAGAAGTGTTAAGGATAGTCGAATTGGTACAAGTTTCGTGCCAATCATTATTAATTACGATGCCGAAACCCAAATTTCTATAACTGAGTTTATCTATACACGTAATTATAATTGATAAAATGTTATATATCAAAAACAAATTGAATTAATGGACTTGAAAAATGTGATAGTGCGTATTAAAATACAAAAAGGTTATATTAATCAAAACAAAAGTCGAAACACTAATTCAAGTGTTAAATTCAAGATAAGCAATAAGTGTAGATAAAATGGGTAATCCAATACCATCAAGTCCCTCTAACGATAAAGAACAAACATAAAATGTATATATTAAATAGGAACCTAGAACTAGGTTCAAGTCAAATATGTAGAATAATTTGAGTTTAAAGAAATCTGTAAAACACAACAATACGGAGGAGCACTCACACAACATTAATAAAATCCCTTTCTGCTAAAATTCTGACTAATTAGATATGGAAACAATATAAAAGCTACAACAGAATGTAAAACAGAGCAGAACATTTTCGGCTCTGAAACTTATCTTTGCCTAAATCTCCATTTTATTAATATTTTGTCACGATATTATTTCGAAACCCCTTTGAATGCTGCATTCTTGGATATCTTTCAGAGTGTACGTATTCACTAGAACCTTTTGAACCTCAGTATAGCCCTCAGCACGTTTGTAGGCTCCTATAACAGGAGTCGGCCTTCTTTGTGAATCTCAGCTGCAAGTATTATTATATGACGTGTGCCGATAACTTTAATTATAGTCAAAGTACTCCGTAAAAGCTGTGTATGGAACAATTGCACGTTTTTCGCTGTTCCGTATGCTGTCAAGCTCCAGGAGACAGTGCGAAAGGATTATTGGATGTTTTTTAACTACCTTTTCATTTTGGATCCTAATTATGACTCATATATCTTACATCAAGTCCAAAAATCACCTTACATCCTACCGATCCAAACTACATGGAAACATTATACGACGAAACAGACATTCGATAAGGTAAAGATTGTTATTTGTAATGTATATATGCATGATAAACTAATACGGACTTGTTTGTAACATAGAGTATAAATATTATATATATGGAATGAATGTGAATATATTTGTAGAAAAGTGTGTTTTTTTATTTAAATGGGTATTTAAATATACGTTATGTAACTATTGCAGAAATCTACAAATATAGACAGAAAAGCAAAAATATATACCGACCTAGTAACATACACCTACGCTCGACAATATCGATATAAAGCCATTGAACCTTCACCTTCATATTGCTATTAACGACGCAATCGAACCAATCTGAACTCGCACCCAAATATCCGGTTAGAAAGAGCAAGTCGCTTGGTCGTTAGAACTAAAATTGGTTCGATACAAATATATTCTACACCGATCTCAATTTATAAAAGTTAAAGACTAAGCTATTTAATATAAAGCAAATCGCCAACCAAAAGGTCATTCTAAGGTTACAAAAACGTACATGAACACTGAATAATACATCATCGATGAATTAACATACTTTTATCGCCATGCAGTACTACGATTTCCCCCATACGAATGTCATTTTGACGCTATTGAATTGATCTGCGGTATAGCTATCATTATGCCAAATATGCTACTTTAGGATCTGAAAAAGACATTTTGCAAACTTGGCAAGAAGTACCTCATAAAATTACACCAGATGTTTGGAAAAAGAGTATACACCATACCGAAACTATTATAACGGATACGTTCCATCGTGAAAACTTTATTTACGCCGTAATTAAGTGATTATGAAGACGAAAACAATTTTTTTTGCTTAGCGACAATGACATCGCTGAAAGTGAGTAATTAGTAACTTAAAATAAAAATACCATGCTAACGACCTTGTTATTTGGTAGAATATTCTAAAGAAATTGATACATAAATATTTCAAGATTTGCATTATTAATATGAAATAGTAGGTATACAGGATGTCTGGGATATAAGACGTATCACAACAGCAGATATATTTTGGCATGCGCTACAAAAATGTTTATAAACCACATGTCTAAATTGAACAGTTTTCGAAATAATTGCAATTCAACTTTTCAGCCTGTTCCTGTTTTTAGCTTGATCTACTGTATTAAACAAGAAATAACTGGCCAACTATACCTCGTTAACTGCTGTATGAATGAATGAAGCCGAACGCACGTTCGGTCTTGGTATGACGCAAACGTTCTCACCTGTTTATTAAATACCGCAATTGTGGTTAATTTTAAAATAGTTTTATCTTCCTTAAGATGTCTAGTGATCTGTTATTGGGCAATATATTCCTTTTTCTCCAATCGCCAAATAAAGTAATCATTTTTTCACTGCGTTTAATTATTAAAAGTTGGCCGTTTTATCACTAGTACAATAATGTATTGTTGCTAGGAAAAAAAGTGACCACTTTTAGTCCTACGCAATGAAAGTAAAAATAAATATGTATATCAGTCATGGTTATTTGATCATTAGAATTTGTAACGAAATTATTTAAATAATTTAATATAGCTATTAATTTCGGCTGGAGAAATAATAATATATGTTAATTGGATTAAAAATTCTATTTTTGCATCGCAATTATTGCATTTGCTCGGCAACACTACGCTTCGCCTCGCAAATGTAAACAATTGCTCGGCAAAAAATGATTCATTTTTAATCCTTATAACATAATATACTATTAAAATAAAAACAACGTATTTTTAATACATTATTGTACTCGTATTATTGAATACGAAGACATTTTTTAAATAACTTTCTCTTTTGGTTTAAGCCGCTTTAACACAACGTTAACTTATTTTTAATAAATACGGTATAGAGTTCAAACTAAATTTCATACAAATTTGATGTAATTAAAACTTATCCTAAATTTTAAATTTTCACGATAGATTTTTACGCGAATATTTAAAAAACCTTTTCACGTAAGTTAAAAAACTTGACCAATTTGTAATC
This sequence comes from Phrixothrix hirtus, assembly GCA_024586415.1. Classification (NCBI taxonomy): domain Eukaryota; kingdom Metazoa; phylum Arthropoda; class Insecta; order Coleoptera; family Phengodidae; genus Phrixothrix; species Phrixothrix hirtus. The sequence goes on from JAHWXV010089690.1 coordinate 11,226, forward strand.
TCCAAGAGTTCATGTATACGTGTGTAAAATGAAACTTTATATACCGGACACCCTGTATTAAAATAAAAGTTTCGTAAGACACAGTTTAATGGAATGCGTCCGATTAATGGACAAGTGCCATAAAACGTCTTATGAAACATGAATTGTATACTATTTCTTCTATTTTGGTTTTTGTTCTCATTTGATATGCATTACAAATTTAAGATTTGCACTAGGAACACTTTGTTCACTGGCAACAATGATTAATGTAGGTTACAAAATTTAATTTTGCAGGTTAAGTTTTTCATATCATATTGTTCTCATTTCTCGTCAGCATTTAAAGGTTATTGCCAACTAATGAAATTTAAACTTTAAATGCTATAAAGACGTACTTTTGAGAACCAAAACCAGTTTCATAAAGTATACATACGAAACCGAATTAGAAAACAATTATTTAGTTCTTAAATTGAAAATGTTTACTAAGATTTAAGACAATAAAACATTTATTTGTTTGTATTTTATATGTGTGATGTGATCAGAAGCATGAATACTTCACTGGGTAGGTTTCTTTACAAAATTTTGCTAAATGTTAAGAACTGTAGTTACGACCAGTACGAGTTATACCGACAATAGCATCGAGATTTACTCAAATTTACGGCAACTGCAAGGTCCATACTCGTTTGCAAGTGAATAAGTTATATCGATTATAATAGAGAACTTTACGTAAATACATATTCAGATTTTTTCCATACATTCTAAGTACGTAAAGTAGAAAACATTTGGATCTAAAATAATTAAACTTAATCCCGTTTCCTACACTTGACTATGAATGTACTGTAACGCCAAAGTGCTGTACTAACAAGAGGAATCTAACAATTTGTTGTCACCATTTTGGTTGAAATGGTGGGAGTATGTAGTCTCACTAACTTGCATAACTCAAGTATTCATGCGAAAAATTCAAAAATAGATATAATAACGCCTTATATGCCTTTGTTATAAGTATCTCACACAGCAGCCGTCGCGAAGGCGATGGATAAGGGTGCCACCGGTTAGACGCTGAAAATTACGGGGTCGATTCCAAGTAGGGATGATTTTTTTTCTGAAACTGTTACTTGTAATTAATGTAATTAATATCAAACTAATTTTATAATTTCAATGGTAGTTAAAGACACATTTTTATCGATAGCCTCATTAAATAGACTAAGTGACATACAAATTGCAATACCATGAAGAGGTTAGAATTTTCGGATGAAATGTTATAGTAATAAATATTTAAAATTTGAGAGACAAATCTTTATTCGTTGAACAAAATTTTATAATAATTGTTAAAAATGTGTGGTGCGGATTCTCTGATTTATACATTCATTTGCACGCCGACCCATTGATTCAATATGATGGTCTATCTCGTCTTGGAGTATTGCCACCCATGCAAGTCGCACCTCATGTCTCAAGGCCTCCAAAGTCAAAGAAGGACAAATTTCGCAATCTTTTACCCATTATGTCCCATACATGTTTAATGGAAGAAAGATCTGGAGATCTTGGAGGCCAGGGCAAAAGATGAATCTGGGTCTGCTCAAAGTAGTTCAAGGAAAACCTTGCTACATGTGGACGTGCATTACCTTACTGGTTTTCGAGGTTTTCGAGCTCTTGTAAGTATGGCAAAATTTATGTTCCAACCACCTCAGCAATATACCGTTCTTGTGATGTCAAATTGCGTCAAATGAACTTCAAGGGGACCTGCTCCCATAAGTAATCGCACCCCAAATCATAACACCCACAGTGTGCCTCTCAACTGTAAATCGAAGATTCCGTCGTTCACCGCGTCTTCTTCTGACTCTCATACGACCGTCGTGCATTCTTAAATAAAATCTAGATTCGTCACTAAAGACAACACGATGCCATTCAAGATTCCAATGAGATCGTTTATTGCACCATTGTAACTGTTGCTGACAATGTCCTGCAGTCAAAGAAGGCACAAGTTGCGGATGATATGATGTTAACCCAAAACTTCGGATTCGACGATAAACTATTCTAAGGGTTCCAAGGCTACCTTCTTCATAAAACCATTGGTCATCAACTGCCCGAGTAGAGGAAAATCATTCTCTAAATGCCAATTGTCTTAAGCGAAGTTCTTGACGCTTATTCGTTCTTCTTGAAGCCTTGGTTCCTCTTTTACGATATTTCTGGCCATCTTCGAACTATACACGACACAATTGTATTACAGTAGACCGATTTTGATTTACACAGTTAGCAATTTCCCCAAATAAAGAACCAGCTTCGCGTAAACCAATAATTCGACCTCTGTTAAATTCGATTAATTGACGGTAATATTCTCGTTGCTGTACTCTAGGCATAATCAAACAAACAAAACACGTTAACAAAAGAACAAAAACCAAAATAATGTTAATTAACAATGAAAAAGAACAACAAATCATTCGAAAAACAAAATGAAAATATTAGCAAAAAATTACGTCAAATGTGACGTTATCATATTACAGCTTGATCTCAAAACTTAATCAATTGTTACTTAATGTCAGCCCAACAGATCTACCAACTTTGATTAAGAAATTTCTATTATTTCTTGGTGTTGCAATTTCTATGTCATAGATATTTTCCATTAATTACTTTTAAGTCCATTTTTAATTTCACTGGAGTTAGCAAAACGAACATTGAGTGGAATTGAAGGTGAAAGTGAATATGTATAGTTTAGAAATGATGAAATTAGTACGAAAGTTATAGGGATTGCATTTAATTGGGCTGAAAAGCAATTAATGGAACCTAGTGATAAGAGTGTGCCTTTAAATGTCATTGAAATTATAAGCAAAGATATTTTTGACCGCGTAGTGGAAGTAATAAAATTAATTTAATATTAATTAATTTTATACTAAAAATAAATTTCTTTCATATTTTCATGATAACTTTTATAAAAATTAAATGAAAATTAAAAAGCAAAATTGGTTTGGAAAAATTACATTAATTAAAAATAAGTTATAGAAAAAAAATGTAACCCTAGGTCGAAATACAATTTCACAGTGTTAAAAATCAAACTAAAAATCGAAAGAGCTTAAAAATAATGGTACGAAATAAAATTTCTTCAAGGAAAGGCATTCGGTTGTAATAAAATATAAACATCAAAGCTGCTTCCGAAATTACGGTATCAATTACCTAAATTACCCGAGGAGTAAAATCCAGCGAGAGCTTGGAGTAAAAGGATGTCGTCATGAAACGGGTCGTTGACGGTTTCTACCACCAAACATGTAAATCAATAGTTTGAATTGGAGACGTTTGATTAGTCAACTAAATAGCGGAAAGGGAATGCCATGAAATTGATAAATACCACAGAACATGGTTGATGAATTAACCAATCGTGACAGATTCAAGTAAGACCTTTTAACGATAACATGTAAATTCAAACAAATACCGTGAGAGCTAAAGTATACCCAGGTAAGTGAAATAAATTACCTCTAATTCGTATCTGCAGCAACATTAAGTTTTACGGAAAAGTAACACCAAAATAAATTATAAATTTTAAATTTCTAAAAACGAGAAAAGTTTTAAACGAGTTTTTCGAAATGCTCGACATCAAAAGAAATTTCAAGAAACTTGAAGATTCCTATCAAGTTCGGCCAGGTTGACAGAATACCTTGAGGCTTTGCAAACCAATCAAATCCTGACTTTGAAAGGAAAGTAAACAAAGGGATTATCAATAATTGAGATAATAACGAATCAAAGATAAAACGTAAGTGAAAGTTTTAAATCTAATACATCTCTCTATAATAGAGTAAATACAAAATGTCCAAAACCATTTATCGTAAGATTAATTTAATTTAAATATAAACTTAACTTTTACTACCTATCGTTTAAATTTCTTAGTACGAGGAAGCTCATTCAACTGCTTGTTTACAAATCTCAGGCAAATGCTCTAAGGGATCTATCCGAAGAAAATACATTGCATTTTCTTGTATAAATGTTGTAGACATTTAACCTAGTTTAGTATTTAAAATTTTTGATTTACACATATTTTATATTGCTTTTTTATTTTGGATTTAAATAAATGTATAGAACTCACATTCTTGTTACTTAATGGTAGCGATTGTCGTAATTAAATTCTTTGTGAGACCTACAAAATTTAAATATTGTAAAGTAGAATATAAAAATGAATCTAAATAATATAAAGAAGAAGATTCTTTCTAAAAACGGCACGAATTTTAAAAATTAATTCGACACAAGTGAAAAGCCATCAAACTGTAAATATGAACAATTCTAAGGCTTCTCATCAAAAGATCTTTAACCTAACTAAATAGGTAAAACTATAAAAGTTTGCGTTTTCTAACAGCGTGACACAGCACCAGCAGATCAATGGTTTCGCCCTAGTGGGGCTGATCAGTGCTGGGTGACTGGACACGCTGATTGAAAATGCAAAGATTCCCTTTAAACACATAAACCTGTGTGGGTGTCAATGACAAATAATGGCAGAGCCATCTATTAACTCATATTAGGATGTATTTTAATATAAATAATATAAAGACGAAGATTCCTCCTAAAAACGGCACGAATTTTAAAAATTAATTCGGCACAAGTGAAAA
>JAHWXV010089703.1:0-17690 GCA_024586415.1 Phrixothrix hirtus
GTAAAGCCAAAGGTCCTGGGATCGAACCCCAGTTGAGGAATAAATTTTTCTAAATATTTTTAAATATCTAAAATATACATAAATCTTTATAATTATATTACTTTAAAATACAAATTCCTTTTCTTTTATATATACGGGGTGAACCACATAAACCTTCGTGGCCTTATATCTTAAGGACGAATAAAGATTTGAATTCTGGAAAGATGACGATCTTAAGACTGAAGCGAACCTACATTTTAATACAAAGAACCCCCCATGGCCCTTTGCCATTGCCGTGGAAACATAAGATTATGTTTTCTTAAATGGCACCTTTATCATTAATAACTAGAATACATGCGAATAATAAGATGATTTATTTAATAATCATACATAAATATATTTTTTCTCCAACCGTCAAATAAAGTTGTCATTTTTTCACCGTGTTTAGTTCATAAAATTTGCCGTTTTATTACTAGTATGAAAATGTATTTTGTTGTGATGCAGCACTTTAATCCTAGGAGAAAAAGTAACACATATTTCGCAGTGATCACTATTAAGAGAGTAAACAAATGAAAAACCAAATACACATCCGTCACTATATCAGCAATGGGTGTTTAATTATTCAAATTTGTAATCAATTTATTTTAATAATTTAATATAACTACTGATTTCGGTTGGATAAAAAACGAATGTGCTATTTAAATTAAAAATGCCATTTTTTGCGTCGCAATTATTGCATTCGTTCGGCCACGCTAACGTTCGTCTCGCAAATGCAATCATAATTGCTCGGCAAAAAATATGCATTTTTAATCCTTGTAACATGATATACTATTAATTCATTCCAGAAAACGTTCGTTGTTGGTAATTCTGAAATATAAAGGTTATGGAAAATAATTCCTCTCATAACATGCTTTTAGAGAGTAAGATCTTGCAAATTGAAGCATGTTGTAGTAGCAAGCAACGTATAACAATTAAGTTGCTTCAGACTATAGGTTTCTCGTACGTTTTCGTAGCTTTTAAATCACGCGTCCTAAGTTTTTTCTAGTATATTAACTATGCCAACCATGAATATGATTAGTTCTCCGTCGAGTGTAGACGAAAAAAAGTTCGTCTTAAACCTTCAAAGTGCCCAAATGAGTTACCCTTCAATTCTTTTTGTAAGTTCTGGGATGTGTATAATTTAAAAGTGTGAAAAAGGGGACTATTTTTATTCCTTAGGTTGTTTTGGTTTAATCAACTCACTCGCGGAGCTAAAGGTTTACCTAATATTTCACACTGGAAGAATACTTGCAATTAAGCTACCATATTACGGTCAGAATTAGGTTTCTAGACGAAAACGTTTCTATTGTCCACTCGCAACATTACGTTCAGCACTTGCTGATTTACGTAGAAGTTCCTTCTCTTTGCCATACCTTATTGGCGTTTTGATTGAATCATATACAACTCTTGTGGGACGGTACTATTGTTTCAGCAATTTACCTCTATCTTAAAATAAATTTAGTACAACATTGTTAAATGTTTCAAAAGTGTGAATAAAGATTTCTTAATTTATGAGAACTGAGAGTTGTTGTGTCTTTAGTTGAACTTTTTGGTATTTAAATTAATTAATTAATTGGTCACGTCTTGAAGAAAACTTGAATTTCATCAAAAATATTAAGGTTACAATAAAAACTCTAGTTGACTAAAATATTGCTTCTAACCTTGAACCCACCTCATTTTTCTTCTTAGATATAATTTAATGAATTAAGTCTCACGGACTCGTACTTTCTAAATCCATTATTTTCCCGGCTTAAATTTTTGTTATTTCAAAATTATTTGATGTACACGTTAACGAACCCTTGCTCGGCGAAAGCCGTAATCAAGCCTACACTTTTGAAAGAACAATTTTGTTAACATTTACTCGAGACCGAAGCTCTAGCACAACTGAATTGCAAAGAGGAATAAGCTTTATTTAAGATTAAAGGGCGTTCTTGCCTAATCGTGCTGTTGTTTCTAGAATTAGTTTGGTATCTTTTCCACTTCAGTAACTAGCCTTCCTACTAGTGTTATTTTAGACTATTTGATAAATCCCGTTTTAATTGTAAAACCTTTAAACAATCTTGCTTTAAAATATTATGTTACACTACCGGAAAATATTACTCATCTTTATTATCACTCGCATCTAATCCATACACTAACTGAAATTCTAGATTAAAGAGTTTCTCATTCTAACAATTTTGGATTAACCTCTACAGGAATTCTGTTAGTTTTACAGAATTAAAAAGTATTAATTGTTTAGCGTAAAGAAATACGTTAAATATGTTAAAATTAATTAGCTAATTTAGAATGTATAAAATACTAACTTGATTAACGTAAGTTAGCACAAAACAATTTAATCAAAACACTAATTAAAAATTTAAAACAGATACCACGTGGTTGCTAATTATTGACTACAGATTAATTTGGATTAATGACAATAAAGTAGAAGATGAGTGTTGTAAATTAACATGTTTTGCAAAGGAACCAAGCCGAGTAACCTAAACGTGTATAATTTTATATACATAGGTATAACCTACATACTAATTCAGTATGTTCTACGTCAGTATTATCGAACACTGAATTGTAGGAATTCTACTGGATATTTTTCATCCTTAAACTTGCAAAATTGTTTCACTAGATGTTAAACCTGATAACTACAGTTTTGATTATTCACACTAACATCAAATTATATTATTTAGATAATCGATATTTGTCCATTATGAAACCACTAGTATTTAATAAAAGAGAACTCCAAAAACCCCACACGAATAGATAAAATATGTATGTTAATTTTAATGACGAGAATTTGGTTCTAATCCAAAAAATTGTATTATCTATTTGCAATCTAAAAATAAAAAAAGCTGATAGCGGAAACAATATTGCTTTGGAATCAAAACACGAACTATTTTAAAACTTATTGTTTTAATTTAATATGAGATTATTCATTTATCCAGCTGAATTATCTAAAAAGAAAGTGTTTCCTAATGGGTGTATATACAATTCTAATCAACTTGAAATCAGGGTAATGAACATCTAATAGATAGAATGTAATAGATTAATTTAATAATACTGTCCTGTCAATAAAATTAAAGCTACTGTTGACTCTAATTTTAAATTAAATTCGGGGATATTGACCCTCATGGCCAAACCTTTCACAATTTGGGCGGAAATCAGCTGCTCCATTGACAAAACTTTGTTTGATAAATCCCACTTTATTTTTCCCACGTTTGGGTGCAGCATTTCATTGTGCAAATATTTCTTTAGGTTTTCAAATTGATTATGTAGTTTCAAGTTTAAACGCATTTTTTGAATTTTTTGTTATGTGGATTAAATGTAGTATTTAACAGTATTTGATGATTTAAATTAAATATTATAAACGTGATTTGGAGTTGTTTTTACTACTTGCATTTAAATTGAATGTAAGCAACAATCCTGTTCATAATAATTATTATTTCCTTTTCAATGCCCACCTAAAGTTTAAAGGTAGCTTTATTGTATAGCAAAGCTTTGTAATATAATACATGTACAAGTTTTGAAAACAATTTACTTTTATTTGATTTTAAACCCCTAAATTAATCACATGTTGGAGCACATTGTATTAAATTACAACGTCAAACGCTTTTTGTTTTCAAATGCGCAGATGTTTTATATTAATTACTGACTGATTCATTGTAATGTAAACATTTAAAAAATAAAAGCATTTAATTTGGGTTAATTAATATTAGTGTTTATCTTATTGAATAAACTCCGTGAATTACAAATTAAATTTGATGTTCTTGAATGCGGAAATGACTTATTGTAGTTTGAAAATAATTCAGGAGGTGATTGTTATATTGTAAGGTTTAGAAATGATCTAATGTAAGACAGAATTAAAATTAGATTATACATAATTTAATAAAGTATTATGTTTTTATTTATTTTATTAAAAAAAAGCGATTATTACATAAGTAATTTAAATAGCTTTTGGGGCATTTATGGTGAGTAGTTTGTACATTCCCTTTTAACATATACAATTTCCACTTTTCAAAACGCTCTCTTTAACTGGGGTTGAAGTAATTCATTGTGTTATTTTTCATCCATTTTATGACATAAATTTGCTTGTAACGATTTTAAAGATAAATGAATAGCTATGACAAATGTCGGGAAATTCACCTGAATTGAACTCTAAAGTTTAACGTGCAACTAAAGCCGATATCCAGTAATAAAAGAAATTGAATCGCGATGAGTCATTAATTCCTTTGTAAAAGTTTGAATTCCTGTACAAATCGTTCAGCATTGTGTTAACTTCTTACTGTAATTAGTTTCAACAGTAATTAAATCCTTCAGTAGCTTAGATTGAGTAATCGTCCAAAATCCAAGGATATGAGAGGTGATCGAAATTGATGAAAATTGACTTTCCTCTTAGCTAAATCCGGGTTTTCAAGACTATATCTGTCTAGTTGATTTAAACGATTGTCGTAACAATTGTTAACCTCCGAATAATTATTAATACTCAATAGGTTTGTTTACATGGCCGTGCCAAACTGTAAGATTTGGAACGCCATTATAAAGCAGCACGCCGGAATGTCAGTTTGGAGCGTACGCTCTTAACGCAGGTACGAAAACAACATAACGTTCTAAATCTGTAGATCTGGAGTGTACAGTCCAAGAAATTACGATTTTAGAGTGGCAGATGAAATTTCCACAAAGTTGGAAATTATATATAACACTTCTTCATTTAGTATCCTGTGGAGTAGTGTAGTATAAGAATTTCTTTTTTTATTATGTTTATATGTCTTCAAGAAAGGAATTACCAACTAAAGCAGTTGCTTGTGATGGGCTATATGTTTTTTAAATGTAGAAAAAGAAAAGCGTGGGTAAAACAATGGCGACAAGACAGAGATCGTTATGGTCATATACATCTTTTAACGAATTGCGAAACCTTCTGCGTATCCCTTGAATTTGTTTCAACACAAAGTCTTTGTTTACCTCTTTTCAAATTCATATGCTTCAAATTTCTATTTTTATAAACATCATATTTAGCTTTTCATAGACATGGAAATCTTCTATATATCTCAACAAACTTTTCTAAATTATCCCTGAACCAAGACATATTTAATACCTATATTATAATAGTCGGAATTATTTGAACTGCTTTTGCAAAATAATAGATAATAACACTGAGAGTTCAAATATGATCGTGCAAATATATGCAAAATTTGACCTGTAGTAAAAATGCACGCAACAAGGTTGCGCATCAGGTCTGTATTCCACGCTCCACTCCAGTCAGCATTCACAGGGACAGTTCTGACTTGCGCATCGGATTCGTACGCGACAAACCTCTTACAAAAAGCGTCCATGTATAAAGGGCCTATTCATGAGAAATTCCTCATAGGTCTCATAAAAATCATATTTTAAACAGAAATTTTTATGATTTTATGGTTAATAGAAAATGAGTTTCTATGATAGCTAAGGTATAAGTTATTTAAATATAGTCATAGTCACGAAAATTCAATTACGCAAAGTGCGTCATGAACAACCATTAGCTTCGGTAGTGCAACGTATTTTAAGTGAAGTGAGATGTAGAATAATTTTGAACTTAGTAAGCTTAATTGGACAAAGAAGCACTACAATTTGCTTGCCATAGATGCAACTATAGTCTGTATAACAATAAAACAGAAAAAACAGTGTATTTTGTAACCAGCTGGTGAATAATGCTTGGTCTTAGCAAAAATCCATGAAGGTTGATGGGTTGGCAAAGCAGTCTGACGAATTAGCAAACCCGCCGCAGATCATAAAAAAGAAATTTATACGAGCTATTAGGTAGCTACAGACAATTTACTTAGTACCAGCTGCAAGTAAATTAAAGTAAGAAGATCAATGAATACACTCTATTAATCGTCCAGAAATTAGTTACTTTGTATCAGCTACAAGTAATTTAATTCACTGATAAAGTTTGGTAAATCTCCAACATTTCTGCACAAGATGACAGAAAAATACGTATGTGAAACAAGTACTTTGTAATAATTTCAAAACGTAATTTCACTCATTTTCTAAAGATTTGTCATTGCAGAAATATTCCATTCACAAATTTTAAGATTATAAAAACTATTATGTTTACAATTGCAAACGGATATATAAACAAGTGCTTGTAAATTTACTATCTATATTTGCAACTATTTCTCACTATAAATTATTAGAATAAGGATTATTTTATATTTTAATATGTTAATTTTTATATATGAATGAAACTGTTTGTTAATTAAAGCATTTGTTTTGTTTAAAATAAACAATTGGTAACCCACAAAAGAAAGTAAATATTTTTAAAGGTTCAGGTCAATTATCTCATTAAAAAGAGTTGACAGGTATAGTTCAATAAACATAAAGAATAGCGTTTATCAAGCTTGATTACTTGCGTTTGCTGTGAGGTATAAATCAGTTCAATTAGGCCAGCTTATCGCTTATAATAATTAAATGTAAATTAAATTAAAACAGAAGATAATTGACGTAATACTTTTTCGTTATTTTCATATTACTTGACAGATAATCTATGAGTATTATCCTTTTAGCATCCTAGTAGATTTTGCTAATAATGCATTCCTCTGTAGTTCTAATCGCGTTATTTCCATTTCTTGGACTGTCCTTTAATGTTTAAAGTATAAAAATGAATCCATGGTTCATCTGTGGTTTTTAAACGACGAAGAAAATCTGTTCGATTTTTCGTAAATCGAGCTAAACACTTTTAGGATATTTGCATCCTTATTCATTGATTATATTGTTAACGAACACGGTATTTATCTAGCAATGAGCTCCAGTACTATAGGATAGTTTCTTTCAGCGATTTCAGGTGTATTGCAGTTTTTACGCGACCTCTAAGAAAATCAAATTCTAAACCTTATTAAGGAACAAAATCGCCTAATGTATTTTTCACACCGGTTTGAATATTTGTGAAAAATACATTTTTTAACCAAATATTTAATAACAGGATGGTATTTAATTTTTTCCATTTTTAACTGTAGTTCAACTATGTTCACTTAAACTACTGCATGATGATATTTTTTCGTACAATAGATGACAGGCGAGATGCTTGCATATTGTGCATTAATATCAAAAATGTAGAGTTGTACTTTAATGACCAAGATGGGTTTGATGGACCTCATACCTTTATTTCTAGAATGCATGTCAAATGATAGCGATCGTCACTTCTGATCTATTGATGTGACAGTCATTGTATTTTTTAACATAATCTATTCGATATTTCCCACAACTATATTCTAGCACTAAGACTAATGATCAAAATTATAACTTAAATCTAAGAATCCAATGTGGTAATGAACATGTGTTTTTTAACTAATTAGCATTTGCATTAACTTGAAATGTTGTATTCTTTAGAGTTTCAAGAACTGGAAACTGTTCTCTGTTCTTCTTTTAACTCAATCGACCACAATTTCATTATCTAGCTCCCTCCAGAGTTTACTGTTCTTTTATTTCCTACATACTATGGGCTCAAAATTGATATAACTTCTTCATCTATTAATAAGGAACACTTAGAAAACCGAACTAGATCCTTAGGATCGTCTTGGTTTTATAGTATACTAATAATAGTAATAATAATAATAATAATAACTATATTAAATCATCAAAATATAAAAATTTTAAGATCCATTTTGACAATACTTGTGTCAAATAAATATTGAAGGAATTTCAAAAGATAAATGTGAGTTTTTATCCAAAATATACTTAAACTAATAATATGGATGTAATTTTAATCCAAAAAACTCACTCTTCTTTAGAAACTGATTCAATGAATAGAGAAGAAATTTCAGGATTTTGCTTAATAGATGCCTTATATTAGCTCAGTTTATGGTTTTGCTACTTATATACGATGTAATATTTCGAATTATTAGAAAATGAAGTTCATAAAATTGCAATACAAGTTGAGGAGACGTACATTATAAATATATACCAGATGTCTTAAAAGTATGAAACTATCATTTTACGGAAAAATGTTTCAAATAAAAGTTATTTGGTATTTAATTTTTCATCACCTAGTAGAACGTAATTGTAATTATTTTTTAAAACAGAAGTGCAGCACAAAATATTTAAATTGTTTTAAATGATAGGATATCATTTTGAAAAGAGATTTTTGTTCTCTTTTTAACGATATAATTAATACCCTCATATACGAAATTTTTGAGAAAACTGCGAAAAATTACTTGAAGGTATATTTCGACAATACTTAAAAATTCAACCGCTTCGCTTCGAGTTATCGGAGATTTACGGAAATTTTGCTGAAGTATTGTTAATATAGTTGCCCTTCGATCATCTTCAGCAGCTCAAACATTTTTCGTTTAAAATCAACTTTATGTTTAATTTCTCCGCATTTAAATAAGCGACAAGCTTATTTCTCCTCTCACTTATGCAACGCGAAGCGCGCTGAAGAGAAATTCCTTGCACGTGATTATATACAAATCTGAACTCGGTTTTAATTAGCTCGTGTAAGTGCGTAAACGTGCATTTTCAATAGTTATATTACAGTGAACGATTGCTTATAACGACAAAATTTAGTAATTTCCACCTTCGCTATAATAGAATTATACTGTATATGCTATTTTTGTGATCGGTTAAAAAATAACTTCTAAAGCAAGCCCGTTCAGAAATGCAATAGCATTGCTTGTGTGATAGTTTTGATATTTTTGCACCTTGTTCACAAACTTTCACAGATAAATAATATACAACACTATTAGTACTTATACTTTATTTTATTATTACATTCGTGTCGACGCTCTTAGTCAAATCAGTGATCATATTTAAATAACTTTAGGATTGAAATTTATTATATTTAGTCAAATTCAAGGTTTGGTGTCATTAAATTCGTGGTACCTACAAAAATTGTAATGTTTACCTTTTCGTCGGATGCATCAATTTGAACTTTTACTTAGTTAATAATTTTTGACCATGCGGTGTGTCTTTTTGAAGTCTTTTTATTATTTAATTTGCTACAAACTAATCCAGATTTAATCAAATTAGTATTTAGTACTTTAAAGTATAGTAATCAACTTTATTTCTCCGTGCATTCCGTTATATTAAAAATTATTGCGTCTAGGATAATAGTGTTTAAAATTTTGCGGAATTACTAAGGCCCATTAGAGTCTTTGAAAAATTATGAAGTTGTAAGTTTTTTTAGAACTAAAACAATTGTTGTATTTATTAAAAAAGCAAAGCAAATAAAATTGAGGTATCAATAAAGCAGCTCTAGACGACTTAAGGCATAATTCTCGTCTGTTACAAATAATTAAATATAATTTGTTTCGTTATAGTATGAAAATATTCTTGGGTCAAGTTTTGGCAGGGATTATACACACAATACATAACGTATAGTAATTATGTTACTGAGCGTAACGCGAGTATCAAAGTAAAATTGTGTAATGATATTAATGTTGCTGTAAAACTCAATAGTAGAAAAAGCAGTTTAATTTATATGAAACACCGCACGTTAGAATAAATTCCATTACATTTGTTCATTTTAAGTTTCATTTAGCAAGGAACCTCAATAAGGGTTAGTCGGATTGCTTTTGTCGTTATTGCTATTCAGATTTGGTGAACTGATTTGCTTATGTTTTCAACGGGTGGTGTGCAATTGGTGCTTTAGTTGTTGAAAGTTATGTTAGGTCAAAATATTCACCGAAATGGTTAAGTGTGGCATTAAAATGCCGATCCTTCACAGATATCCCAAGTGTATTGCTCATCTTGGGATAATTTAACTGGAATTGGGATTGAAATAACCAACACTGTTAAGTTATCCCTACTGAAGCGATATAGTACAGATGATTTCTATTTTTATAAATACTTTGCCAAACATAAATAAAAAAAATTTATTTATAATTTGTTATTCAAATATAACTTATATGTAATGACTTATGCTACATTCCGACATACTTTTCATCCAGCTCTATACACTTCTATCATCTTATCAAGAGCTTCATAATTCCTTCTTGGCTGCTCGTCAAGTCAGTTGTACACAAAATTCTTGTTATCTTCATTGTCCTCAAATTGCATGTCTCCCAAAGCTTCTTTTGGATGCCCAAACAAATCGGGACTATAGGGGGAGAACGATGGATCGTTTATCTCATTTTGTGCGAAAAGCGGGTTTAATCTTCTCAGACAATAATAGGCAAAGATCTGTCAAAAAATTGGCAAACAAGGCATCTTCTGTACCGCAAAACACTGTCGTCATAACATTTCCTACTGAAAGAACAACTTTCGTTTTTTTGCAAACTGGTGATGTTGTGCGTTCTTTTTTAACTTAGTCGGTTCTTTTATGGGATAAAATGAGTAACCCAAATTTATCAGAGGTAAGCAAGTTGTTTATAAATGCTTTTAGTTCTTGTTACTAGCGCTTTAGAAGCTCAGCTGCAACTTGAACCCTTTTGTCTTTTTGCTCTAAGAAAAACAGCTTTAGGACCCATGTGGTACAAATTTTTCTAACTTTCAATTCTTCATTAATAATGTTTTCAACACCCCTTATGCTTATTTCCAGTAATATTGATAAATCACGTACATAAACTAAAACTATCAAGACGAATAAGCTCATCAACTCGTTGGATATGCACATCCGTGACAAATGTTCGGGGTCGTTTAGCGTGTGCTAAATTTCCGACATCTTTTTTGACTTCACGGCAATATTTACACCAATCATACACTTTGATTTTTGATAAAATATTTTCCCCAAATTGTTGATGAAGTCGTACAAGAATTTCAGCAGGTTTAACATTTTCATTACAATGAAATTTAATTACAATTCGTTGCGCGAGAGAATTTGCAACAGTCTGTGCCGACATAGCTGTCACATGTAAACAAAATTGAAGTCGAGGTAGCAGTACACAAGCCTTCTAGATAGAGTGGTATATTAAAACAAAAATGCCATTTTGAATTTTAGTAATTGCGTTAGATGTACAACTTAAATTCCAAGATAAATTTTAGCATACCTCGTACACTGGATTAATTGTTATTTACATCAAGATTTTTAATTTTTTTTAGATATTGTTGAATTTTTATAAAAATTCGTTCCTCGGGTGTGTCTCAATCCCAAGCCCTTTGGCTTTACACGCCAACGCTTTCCCATTGAGCTAACGTGGGACTGGAACGCCAGTCGACGAACGAATCTCCACCATTTCAGCTGTGATAATAAAATATCAGACACCTCTCTCCAGTGATGGGAAACGTTAGTGTTTACGGGTTCATCATTAGTGGTGATATTTTTGTTTAGTTCGCATAATATGTATGTATAATTTATAAGGATTTATTTGGCGACTGATGCTCGAGTTCCTCATTAGCTCAGAGGTACAGCGTTGGTGCGTAAAGCCAAAGAACTTAACAAAAACTTAAAAATATTGAAAATACATTAAAAATCTTTATATTTCTTATTCCTTTTAGGATAAATTACTATTTACTTAATATTTGAATTCGTTCAAAGCTGTGATAGTAAAATATCAGGCAACTCCTCACAGTGGGGTGAAACTGTAGCGTTTGTGGGCTCATAATTGGTGAAGATTTAATTGTCTGTTTCGCGTAATAAATATGTATGTATAACTCGTTTGTCGACTGGTGTTCGAGTTCCTTGTTAGCTCGGTAGTAGAACGTTGGCGTGTAAAGCCAAAGGACATGAGATCGATCCTCTGGCGAGGAACAAATTTTTATAAAAATTTAATAATTTCTAGATTCATTAAAAATCTTTATATTACTATTCCCTTTAGTATAAATTACTATTTACTTGGTATTTATATCCTTTATTGATAACTTAAAGCGTTAGTAGCAGTTCTTTGTTTTGCAACATTTAGTGAATTAGTTACGTAGTATAAGTAAGGTATCTTAAAATAAAATTCGAATGACACCGAATTTGTAAGCAAACTGTAACCAAACTGATTCGAACCTTGATGTTGGTCAAAATTATGTTGAATTCCAGCGCTAAATGAATTTCAGGTTGACAGAAAAATTCTATTCGAACTGGGCTTCCGATTTCTGTTAGTGGTGCTCCTCGACTTGTACTAAATATTAGTTAGTAGTAACGATTGAATTGGTGGGTCTTTCGAAATCCATCTAAGTTTGGATCGCAATTGTGACAAAGACTTGGTGTTGTCGTTTTAAGATCACTGTTTAATGTGGCAAAGTAGAACGTTTTTTTAATTAAAAATCTTGTATTTATTAAAAAAGATTATCTCTACCTTATTTGATCTTTTTGTTGTTACAGGCAATTCAATTGTTAAATTGATATAACTGCTTTTATTGTGCTTTGTAACCGATAATGGATATTTTCTTCTAAGCGTTGCGTTTGTGTGAGTGTTTTATATCCCACATTTCTTGCTCAATTATTGGGTCCATCTTTTTAGTTTTTTGCAAAGGTTTTTCTCAAATAATTATGTTTTTTTATTTTAGCAACATTTGACTCCATTTATATTTAGATTTATATTTGGTGTTATAAACAGTGGACTGCATAAGAAACACATGTAATTGTTAAAATTTCTTTAGAGAATATTTTAATACCTTAACAAGTATCCTTATTTAATTAATAAATTCGCACAAGACGATAGAAATATTGATTGAGCAATTTTACTTATTTGTGGGGATATTAATAAAAAGTTGTAGCTTTCTGTTGCGAATTCTTAACAGTAGGTCAATATATTTAAAAATTAATAAAATCGGAATACTTCGCTATTTTATTTACGTATCATAGGTAATAATTTATATAATTAGATAGTAAACAGAAAGTGTTACCCGTTATAAAATATATAAAGATATAACTCCAATTTTTAAGAAATTGTAATATTAAATTAGCTTCATCTTTAACTACTTAATACGTCACTTAATTGAAATCTTGACCTAATTTGCACATTATTTTTATCTACTATCAAAACCTTTTTTTTATTCCTTTGCTAATTAGATATCTTAATAAGCCGAAAATTACATCCAGGAGCAGTAAAAGATTGTTAAAAATACCAAGTTCTTGCTGATTTACTTAATTACATTTTAGTTACTTCTATTCATAATTAACTGTATAAGAATTAGCACACAATTAGCACATTGTTATTCTCTAATAAATTGTCATTAAAACAAAACTAATACTTATATTATATTACATCATTTAAACGTTAGAAAACTTAGGGAAAACTATAGTGTTGCGCATATCCGAAGAAAAGTTAACATTTAAAATAAAACCATTTTAGTGCCACTTTATACCTTAACTAGTATGTTCTGAAAAAATAGGAATCGTTGTTTTTAAGTGTAGTTTTATTAAATTCACCCGTACTGACCCAGCTGGGTATAGCTCCAATATTAATTATGAAAATCTTTATTGTCCAATAAAAAATGTCTAACATTTCAGGACGATATTGGCAATTTTCATAAAAATATTTTCAGCTAACCTTTAATAACTGATCTAATACATTTTACAACTGTAAATATTTGAAATCATTTTATATTATATAAAACTGTACTACTGAAAATGTTTGTTTCAGCTTCTCCCGAAAAACGACTACAAGAAGTCGCAACTCCTAAGAGAATAACGGATCTCCCTGAAAAGCTACTGATGTCCGGTATTAATTTACCAGGTTAGTTTATAATGTATACTTAATATCAGGAAAAGCGTGATACCTAACACTTGTTTGAAGATATAATTATAGTTCTCCATTGTTTAATGGGTTAAAAGTGAGTCCGCCTTTTATAATGGTACACTTGTACGTTCAACAATTTCTCCTTATCCCGCACCTTATAATCGCAGACCACACATTCAACGATAATCACAACTCACTATAAATTGACTATTTTATGACTACAATACACAATGTATCTGATAAAATACATTATATGGGCGCGAAACTTGCCGTTTACTTATAACGATATGGTTTTAATAAGCGTTCAACATTTCTTAATGGTTTAATAGGAATTACAGCGTATAATTCTTAATTAGTAATATGCAGGAAAATCTTCGAACTGATGTTAGTGCTAGTGTTAGTGATAACAGGTAAATTTCAATAATTTTTTCGAACTAAATTTAATACCATTATCATAATTGTAACTAAGAGGCTTGATAAATAATTGAGTATCAAATTAAAGAAGAATTATTTACAGAAATAGGTAAATATGTATATCTTTTTTCTTTATTTATAACTTGTATGGCAAAGGCATTGTTATTTTAAAATCAATTATAAGAATTGAATATATTCGTGTGTCACGCCCTTATAATCGTGAGGACATTGTTAGATTGTTTACTTTCCAGAGTTACATACTTTCAATCAATTATATCTCTAGTTGATACTGCACATGTTGAAAGTATCCTGACCAATATTATTATTTTGCATTGCAAATTTATTAATTTAATGACTCCACATTTTTCTATCTTTCAATATTGCAAGTGTTGTCCTTATTAAATAATCCCCACTTCATGTAGTGCATTAATTAAATATTTGGAACGCACTTTTGCGCCCTATGTTTACATTTATACATTATATATTTCGTAATATTGTACGTGCAATAAATATTTATATCCCAATTGGAGTTTTAAAATGGCATTTACTTGATTTTAACTTTATATTTTACTAATTATAACGTTTTTGAGACAAAGTGATTTTAAAATTAAGTGGGTTAAGGAATTCAGTATATTGAATGGAAATATTTGTCAAAAATTAAGTGTTATAAGATAGAATATTATTACTGAACATAAACCAAAAATAAGAATTAAAATATACGATATATTTTAAACAACTAAAAGCATGTATGCTTTACATGGTAATAATAAGTCAATCATACATTAAAAAGTAATTTTCAATTTAGTATTGTAGTACTTTCACAAATGTTTCAGAAAATGTAGCTAGGCACGTTTCATAGAAATGCAACCTATTGTTAAACACATGTCGTTTTATTAAATGTGGGAAACATATTACAGCATTGGGAACCTCTTTCATTACTATGAATTATAAACTCGAGTGGAAAATAAATAAAAATTGAAAATGAAGATGAAAGGAAATTTATTATAGTCCGAACCGTTATGTAACCGATACATACATATTTTCTAAAGGCCTTCATAAATGACACTTTCGTGTCTAAATAAAATGTATTTACCAAAGTGCCGACATGTATAACAGCGTCGTATATTTTAAAAATTGCGATACGTAAGGCAGTGAGATGTTTCCAAATCGAATTGTCGTCGTGTATGTTGGCCTTAAAAGATTTAAAATTGGGTTTATCAAATATTTTTCGTCATTTGCGAGTGGAATGATGTTCCTAACTCTAGCTTGAAGTTGTAAAAACCCTTTATATAGCGAATCAGTGCCGATGCCGCATTGATCATCGCCATGTTAACCGAGCCAAGTTGTAACTAAAATCGAATATTAGTGGAAACCGAAAACGTGTTCCTTAAATTGGGAAACAAAAATCGAATCTAGATGAATTTAAAATCTAATCGTATAGAAATTCGTAGTATAAGTCTAGAAGACGATCCTTCTTGTCATTTCTTATAGCGAGTTCGACTTGCTATATTATTCAGTGCTCATCATCAGTTTTCGTTTTACAAAAAAAAGTACAATATTTTGCATTTTTTCTAATTTTCATTGTATTTTGTATGAATAGAAAGCAGCTAATATACACAACACCCTTGCAATTTAGCAAGTCGAACTCGCTTGTAGGAAAAAATTAATAAATTAGTTGTATAAATTCACTTGGGCGCCAATGTTCTTCTACCAGTGAGGTTATACATATGTTAGTAGATGTTTATACATTTATAATACATATAATACATAGCCATTCATGAATTAAGTAGTGACTTTAATATCAAAAATTTTAATAACATATTAAATATTAATGGAAAAACACTCGATTTAATACTTATATCTGGACTTAATTACCTAGAATGTAAAATAGACGAATGTTACGATGCGCTACTGAGGGAAGATCTTTATCATCCCTCATTAAGCATACATATAAAAAATAATATTCAAGTAACAACTATTCCAAAAGCTCTACCAATTAGCAAACTAAATTTTAATACATGTAATTTTCTGGACTTATATAACGAGATATGTATCATAAACTGGGACACCCTGTATTCAACAAATGAGATCAATAGAGCTGTTGAACTTTTCCATAACCAAATAAATACAGTTTTCGAAAAAGTTGTTCCTAAATATAAAAATAATAAAATCAAATATCCTGTATGGTTCAATACTAAAGTTATAAATTGTCTAAATCGTAAAAATTATTATAGGAAAAATAAACAAAATGATTTGTACAGGGAAGAAAGAAAAAGACTAAAACTACTAATAAAACAAGCTTATGATGCATGATGCATATATTGTTAATGTTGAAACAGGTATCGAGCAGGATGTTAAACAATTTTGGAATTATGTAAACTCAAAAGCAAAAAAACTCTTCACTTATATCCAATTTTATTTAGTTTTGCTAATTATTTTCAATCTATTTACTTAAATATTTCTGCTACATGTAATGTTTCTTCAATAATTCATAATAATAACAATCCTTGTATACCAGAAACGTTTAATTTAGATTTTATTACACAACAAGTAATTTAGATTTTATTGCGCAACAAGATTACGAAAACGCTATTAAAAAATTAAAACTGAAAAAAGCAGCTGGCCCGGATAATATACCTCCGTATGTTTTAAAAGGTTGTGAATCTTTACCGAGAGAACCACTAGCTATTGTTACTCCAATATTCAAAAAAGGAGACAAATTACAAATAACAAATTATCAACCAATAGCAGTTCTATCAGCTCCAGCAAAATTGTTCGAACATATTATATCTCAAAAATTTTCTGTCATGTTAAAAAATATATAAGCGATAACCAACACGGGTTGATGTCAAACCGCTCAACCGAAACAAATTTATTTATGTTTACAAACGATGTTTGTAACAAGATCACAAGTTGATACGATTTCTACTGATTTTCAAAGGGCATTTGATAAAATAGATTACGATGTATTATTAAACAAAATAGCACAATTTGGATTTCATGAATCTAGTACTTCCTTTCTCGTTTCATATCTCAAAAATAGATTATTATCCGTAAAGTACAATTGCATTACATCGGTATATAGGCATGCCAATTTAGGAGTTCCTCGGGGATCAAATCCTGGACCACTGCTTTTTTTGCTGTTTATAAATGATCTTCCCTCAGTAGTAACCAATTACAAATCTCTCCTATTTGCGGATGATATGAAATTATATGCAACAGCAAATACACCTGATGATGCAGAAAAGCTACAAAAAGACTTGGATAAAGTAAACGATTAGAGTATATAAAATAAATTACCTTTTAATACCAGCAAATGCAGTATAATAACGTATACCAAGAAAAAAAATCCTGTACTCCTAAATTATTGAATTGGAAAGGCACAGTTGAATAGAGAAATAAATATAAGAGATCTAGGGATAATAATGACAGTCACCCTGAATTATAGCATACATATTCAAAAAATGCTCACGAACGCTCGCTAAACATTAAGTTTCATCATTAGAAACACTTATAGTTTCAGGAATATTAAAGTCATCATTAGCCTGTATTATACCTTAGTGGTATCCAAATTAAGTTAGTGTAGTATAAACTTTTCCGCGTAGCGAACGATAGAGAGCGTTTCAATGAGATCGTCATGGTGATAGCCAACGCTTGAATACAGGCATGGCACCGGAAGAAGAAGAAGTA